>BQNB010148849.1:3134-16247 GCA_026074375.1 Tanacetum coccineum | reverse complement strand
AGGAGGTTGTCAATTCCTAGGGTGTAGATTGATTTCATGGCAATGCAAGAAGCAGATTGTGGTTGCTAATTCCATAACTGAAGCTGAGTATATAGCTACTTCCAATTGATGTGGACAAGCACTTTGGATACAAAGTTAAATGCTTGATTATGGGTATAACTTTATGCATATAAAGATCTATATTGATAATGAGAGCACAATATGCATAGTGAAGAACCCTGTTTTTCACTCAAAGATAAAGCATATTGATATTAGACATCACTTTATCAGAGATTCCAATGAGAAGAAGCTTATTCAGATGATCAAGATTCACATAGATCAGAATGTTGCAGATTTGCTCACAAAAGCATTTGATGTTAGCAGATTTCAATATCTGATTGCAAGTATTGGAATGCTTAACCTCTAAAGTATTGATTGAGGGGAGGTTAATTGTGTTAATATGCGACGGATTATACACAAAGGATGGTTGGAATGGAATGCAAAAGCTGCTAAGGATGGAATTAGGATTAAAACTGGTAACTTAAGAGTTAATGCTGTTGGGCATTACTTAATACTATTGGGCGAAAGTTAGTACTGCTAGGCAAAAGTTAGTGCTGTCAGGTTAACTTACTACTGCTAGGTTACCGTTAGAGTTACAACTGCTGAGGGTATTTTTCGTCTATAAAATGGATACTTCGCTTATAGGTTTCCTTTATTACCTATTTAAGCGCATTCGATCATACCATAACCGTTCTTAATCATTCTACTATAAATTCACAAACCCTAATTCAATTTCATTGTCGATTCTAAAAACATTTGACATCCACGGCGGGCCTAAATTTTGCTGACTCACATAATATGGTTGCTTACATGGAAAAATCCACAGAGAATGTGGATTTTGCTAAGATAGTAGACTTCATGAATGCTAACCCTATAAGGTATGCCTTGACAGTTAGTCCTACTATTTATGTTTCTTGTATTGAACAGTTTTGGTCTACTGCTAAGACCAAAACAGTCAATAATGAAACACAGATTCATGCCAAGGTTGAGGGCATCATCTGTGAGGAGAGATCTTTAATTTGATAATTAGGATGGTATTGCTTGTCTAACAAACATTGAAATTTTTGAAAACCTTCAATTGATGGGATATGAAAAGCTTTTTGAGAAACTTACTTTTTATAAACCTTACTTTTCCCCTCAATGGAAGTATCTAATTCATACCATCTTACAATGTTTAAGTTCTAAATCAACTGCTTGGAATGAGTTTGGTACTAATATAACATCAGTAGTTATATGTTTGGCTAAGAATCAAAAGTTTAATTTTTCTAAATTAATTTTTGATGGTATGATGAGGAACTTAGATAGTTCTAAAAAGTTTTTAATGTATCCAAGGTTTTTACAACTATTTTTGAACAAACAAATTGAAAATCATTCAGAAGTTAATGCTGTTTATGATACACCTTCTCATACTAAAAAGATTTTTTCAAACATGAGAAGGCAAGGAAAAGATTTTTCAAGGACTGTAACACCATTGTATTCATCTATGCTGGCACAACAAGCAGATATGGGTAAAGGGCCAGGACAACCCACTGATCCCCAACATACATCCATATCTGCTCAACCCTCTAATGAAGAACAAATCATTGTTCCATCATCATCATCTCAACCCAAAAAGACTCATAAACCTAGGACAGCCAAAAGGGCCACTGAGATATCTCAGTCTAGTGGACCTATTTCCCTTGTTAGAGATGAGACTGTCACTAAGGTGAGGGAAGACAAAATGGAAAGGGCTAGCACTACTGCTTCTAGTTTAGAAGTAGAGCAGGACAGTGGTAACATAAATAGGATCCGATACATGGCAACACTTAATAAGCCAAGTCCTTAGGGAACTGGTTCAGGTGGTGGTCTTAGGTGCCAGGATACCATATTGGGGGATTAAAAGATTCAATTAATCTTATGATATTAAGACAAGAACTAGAGAGAGAGATTGGGTTGGATGATCTTAGAGAGAAAGTAACATGGAATGGATGAATTGTATTATGTATGAAAATATGGAAAAATGGAACAACCAACCCCTCTCCAAGGCTAGGAGAGGGTTTATATAGGTCCTATAGGCCGGCCCATGGGTTATGATAGGCTTCCCATAGGTCTTGGGCCGGACTAGATTACTAATCTAATCATTACATAAACTACGAGCTAAGACTATTACAACTTGGAAGTGACCGATACTCATTGTGTTTCCAACAATCTCCCCTAAGGGAGGTCACTCCAATATACAAAACTTTAAACCTAGCATACTATGCTTTATCTTTAGCCTTTAGCTCGTACTCTTGACTTTCTCTTGCGAGTATGTTGTAGTGATCATTGATTTTTGGATTGAGCTTGTTCCTTGAACTTGTATTTGACGTTGTGATCTTGAGCATCTTGAGATCATCAACCAAGCACAATCTCTTCGCCATCTTGAAACTTTGCCATCTTGTGAACTTGTGACTTCTGGACCGACATGCTCATACCTTTCTTGATTTGTTGACTTGAAAAGCTTTAATGTTGCATCTTTCTTGAATTTCTTTAATCTTTAACACTTCGTCACTTCGAGAAAGACGTTTGGTAACAGAGTAGCGGAAGTCTTGAAACATGTACTTGAGCCTTTCATGAAGTCCTTATGTTTTGTCGGTCGGGTATGAGCATGTGGCTATGAATCTTGTGAGCCAGCTGGAATTAGGAACCTCCACCACCATCTTTAAATAGCCTGCATAAAACAGTTAGCAATAAAGCGGGGGGACGAATATGGCTTTGTCATTCGCCCAGGTTTGGTTGGAGTAACCTTCAAATCCGTGAGGATCGACCTGTGATCAGATAGATTCAATTTAAGAAGAATCTTCTTGACAGGATTTCCAGCTGTAGTATTGAATCTTTCTAACACAGAAGTATTAGATTCATCGTACTCAGCATGTTCTCATTATCGGAACGTCTCAAAGCAGACAGCACGATAAGAGTGAACCAGTGAGTTACTATCTCACCGATTGATATAGAAAATCGATTTGAAAATCAATCGACGTGTCACTTGCTAAAGTGGTTTTGTGACACATCGAGAGTTTTAAGCAATTCAAAATTCTTTAACCGTTGATCCATAACCTGGAACAGGTTTGATTCATAAAGAATCGCACCATTGTTGCTTTCCAGTTGTCACAAGCTTGATTCATAAGAATCGCACAAGTCACCTACCATGAGCTTGTTTGATGTTGGCTCAAGCAGGATTTCCATTTCATTGTGGAATCATAAGTATCACTCGATGTTCTGGCAAAATACAAGGTCATTGCGTAGGACTCTATGTTATTACTTGATATTAACAGTCGTGTGAGATAACAGCTAATTTTGACATGTTTCACTAATGAGATTAATGGATGATCTCTTTTGGCTCTAGACTCAATAGTGCACTTTTAATTTTAGTGATCGGAGGCTGGAGCTGAGTGCCACCTTTTTAATATCAAATAAATCAGAGTGATGGAAATCAATAGAAAATGAGTGTTATCTCTTGTGGAGTTTTGAAACAAAGTCTTTTGACTTTGAGTGGCTGGGAGGGTTGTGCATAGTGTCACTGGGTCCATGACTGTCTTCAATGTCAGGGACAAACACTACAGTGTTTTCTGCAACATATGTTTTAACCAGTTTCTGCCCTAAGTGTATGGAGGGCTTCTTTCTTTACACCCTTTATCCTTACATTTCTTTTTCATTCTTCAACCCTTCAATGCTTACCGAGACTTCATAACTAACACCTTGTTGGGTTTTGTTCCAGTGTTAGCTCCATCTCAGTCGGAATTTTATTCCCGATTCTCACTTGTTCTCTTTATAATCATACCTAAAGGCTTCTACACTAACTAGTGATATCCCTGGGTAGATCACTCTGGTTCTGGCTGGATCATGAGATTTGAATACCTATACATAACCACCTTATAACTCCATAAAATTAAGTACATGGTCGGTCTTTTTGGGTATTCCATCACAATCACAAACCAAAATCATTGAAAAACTTCATTCAAAGTGTTTGATATAAATATCAAAAGGGTTTACACTCTTGAATGTTTTTAATCATTACTAAAAGCTCACCTCTTAACATGTGGAATCGTAATCGTTAGTAAATGCTAAGTGTGGAGTGCTTCGAGTCCATTTTAAATTTGATAATTATGTCAATATACATTAAGTACATGTTAATCACATTTCTCCCTTGTCCAAAATGTTATCCCTTGATAGTTAGGATATCAATTTGATTAACCGTTCGGGGACAAAAATGATGATCTAGCCAGAATGGAACGTTTTATTGGTCCCCCTTAATTTTGAGGATTATAGATGGTTGCCGAGTACACATTATTTAAAGATTTTGATTTTATTAAGAATTTCTTGTAAATGTGTACTCGAGCACATCTTATTTTTCACCAAAAAGTCTACAATAGTTATTAAACATATTCACAAGGCTTAAATTGATTTACGAGGATTGAACTTATAAGTTGAGAACATTTATGATAAATCATTATGGTCCTTGAAGCAGCCGGTTAATTTAGGTCTCCTGCGTTTAATACTCCCACAACGAACATTTCGGAAGCTCTCATTAACCTTCTTACTTTCAAGAAGGTGTCGATTGATCTTTCTCTGTTTTCACGCAATTCTTCGCAATTGCTTAAACTTTTCTTTTTCCATTTATGAAAGTCAAGCTTCGAGTATGAAACAAGGATTCAGAAACTTATGTAACTTGGATTGAATTGTGTGGTTGGTGATGTCGGGGTGTTGATGTTGTCTTTGCTTCCCCTAACAGAATTAATCTTGAGTAGATTTCAAATCTTTCTATTGCTAGCCGTGTATACAAGAGGGTCTTGATGTATTGATGAAGTCAAATATCGAAAGTACACCCAATTAATTCGAAACTGAAAAACCAAAGCAATTAAGTCACGGTGTCCGCATTTTCCTTACATGATATTTATGATATAAATTATAACACCAAAGTCAATTAAGTCCCGGATGTCATAATTATTCCCTCTAAGTAGCCAAAATGATAACACCTAAGTCAACTAAGTCCCAAATATACACATTTCTTCCGGCCAGATACTGACTAACTGAAAGAATCATCATACTTATCATACCTATATGTACCTCTTTTATCTAATATTTCTATTCCTTTTATAAATAAACTTAGTGATTGACCGTTTGAAGGGAAGCATGATTGTGAATTAGTAAAACCAATTTTTCAGCTTAGGATTAATAATTTTCTTACAAAACTGACCAACTAGTATGTTAAATGATGCATACTTGAAATCACAAGTTATCTCTACCCTCATGTAGTTGAAATAGTGCACCCGAAAGTAATAAGTTAAACACTGATTTTCTCTGCGGTGATGACATTTGTCTTTTTGGAATGACCTAAAATGAGAATAGGGTATGAATTCTATCACGTGAACTTATTATCTTTCTTGTATATCTATTCCTTCCCCCTTGCTAGTTTCGATACCTCAGAATCAGCAAAACCTAGTACGCAAATATACTTGAGATTGTGTTCGAAGAATTGATAAGCTTAAATCTATTCCGTGAGAATCAACTAAGTCTTAAATTACAAATAAGTCCATAAAGTTTGAAACAAATGACATCTTAAGCTCATGTAGTTAAAATTCATTAACACCCCTTAAATTGTGATCCGTCATTACTAGAAACTTTATCCGTTTATTTCGTGACTTATTTTGAAAGACCTTTTAAAAGATTAGTTGATGACGCATTCTCCCCATCAAATAATGACTCGTTTTCTATTTAAAGAGCTGTTGTCATTGAGTGGTGTTTTATCGTTTCGAATTGTCTTTGAAAATATTTTTTTGATTACTGAAACGCTGTTCATTTATGAGAAAACTTCTTTACCAATTATTAAAAATAAGATTTCTCTATTTGACAAATAAATGCACTGATACGGGTACATTAATTTGTATAAGGAGCCGGGTTGTGATGCAAAGTAATCACAAGCCTTGGCATAGTCATAGAGTTGTAGGGACCAATGCCCGAGAATAAATTCTCGTTGTTAGGAACAACTGTCTTTTAGACGACATGTTTTCCTCAAGGAGAAATGCGGGTTACTATCTGAAATAATAGCAAGCCATATGGCATGTTTTGAAAACACTAGAAACTTCTGCTCGAATTCTTTACAGGCTCGTATCATTGTAGAATGCATTTCTAAAGACCGTAAATGTTATTCGATTTTCAGAAGACATGCCATTTGAAACCTTCTCTTTTTTGTATTTTTCTCATTTTTTCAATTTTTTATTGTGTTTTTGAAAAAAATTATAATCAACAAGAAAAAATGTTTGGTTTTTATGAATTATATTATGTTAATTTGATCAATGGATATTCGAATAGGTACCAATCTATTCGTCAACGTCATCTACCAATTTTAAGAGTCTCCGGCGTTTAAACTTCGCATACCCGCTTGTTGATTAGAAATTTTTTCCCAAAATATTTTCCCTTTTTTCTTGGCCAAGAAGCTTTAGTGAGATGCCCACCAATTGATTACTCCGTATTGACAAAAGTATGTTTGATCACACCATTTTCAAACATGCTCCTGGATGGTGAATCTGATGTCTATATGCTTGATCTGAATGTTGAACGTTGTTTGCGGCATAAGGCAATAGCGCTTTTGTTATCACAGTACATTGGAATTTTATTGAATCCAAAGCCATAGTCGGTAAGTTGTGATCTCACCCAAAGGACTTGAGTACAACAACCGGACAAAGCAATATATTCAGCTTCCATACTGGATATCGCAGCGCTTTTCTGCCTTTTTGACGACCAACTCACATGTCTATCACCCAAAAGTTGTATACTACCAGATGTGCTACGGCGTGTATCTTGACAACCAGCATGATCCGCATCTGCAAATGCTGTTAGTGCAAAGGAAGAATCCTTCGGATAGCAAAGACCCTGATGTACGGTTCCTTTTAGATACCGAAAGATCCTTTTTACCGCTTTTAAGTTAATTTCGGCATGCCGATCCTGATACCGGGCACACATGCATATATCAAATTGTAGGTCAGGTCTACTGGCTGTAAGATAAAGGAGGGTGCCAATCATACTATGATAGTGTGACGGATCTACAGCTTTCCCTTCTTTATCCTCATCCAGTTTGGAATTTCTCACCATGGGGTGTATCCACCGGGTCACCAAGATTCAAAGCCATATTTCTTTAGTGATTCAAGAGATAATTTAGATTGGTTTATGAAGATGCCTTATAGGACTTTGTGAAATCTGTTAGTCCTAGAAAAATGAGATTTTACCCTCAATCGACATCTTGTATTTTGAACACATGATTGTACTAATAGTTCACAAAGTTCAGGAGTCGATGCCAGCAAAGATAATGTTATCGAAATATGTAATTTGTACCAGTAGTAAAAGTTTCCTTGCATCTATACGGAATGAACAGAGTAAGATCCACTAAGCCTTTTGAAGTAGTATTGGATATCAGGAATGAAGACAATATCCATACTACCGCGTGGAGCTTGTTTCAACCCATAAAGAAATTTCTTTAGCTTGTACACGTAATTAGGTTTGTCTGGATCCACAAATCCATCCGGTTGGCTAACATAAACCTCTTCCCGCAGATTACCATTCAGAAACGCACTCTTCACATCTATTTGATAGACGACCATGTTCATATGAGCAGCAAACGCTAGAAAAATTCGTATAGCCATCATATCTTGCAACGGATGGAATGATCTCTTCAAAATCGTTCACTATTCTTGTCGCATAAACATGAGCGGAACAATCGAGCCTTTGCTTGTTTTTCAGAACTACCTCCTAACTCATCAAGCTTAACCTTATAGACTCGACTTAGTGTGATGGACAATAATGCTTTTATCAGGAGAGGGACAAGTTCTAAAACTTTCAAGGCGTTCAAATTCATGAAGTTCTTCTTGCATAGTTCAATTCAAACATGGCTTAAGTTAATGCGTCTTTGGTGTTCTTAGGTTTCGACTGATGGTGAGAAAAGGCATCTTAGTTAGCAGAATAAGGCTTGTCATGGTTTTGTTGATCGTGTGGAAAATGGTCTGTCGAGATCCAGCCGTGTATATCTCAAGTGGGTGATCCTTAGTCCATTTGCTATTGTGTTCAAAAACTTGGTGATCAGGAGGCACAATTGTATGATGATGAGGATTGATCAGAAGTAACTTCTGGAATTAGAATACCAAAGTACGGATCATTACCCATATGTGCGACTTCAATATCATGATTATCTTCTTCAACATCATGAGAAATAATAGGAGTTTGAGTTTCTTGTGTTGTATGAGAGTTACTTGGTGATGGTGCATCTTGATCAACTGTAGTTGAGGAAGGTGAGCCAGTTAATACAGCATATTCAGGTGGGGGATTAAGTGACTCATAAACATTGGTTGAAACAACAAATCCCAGTCAGATCTCGAAGGTGGTACAAATGGTGTTGAAGGAGGAGGGTTTGGCACGAGTCCTGAACTGATTGTTATAGGAGTCATCATATGAGAGCGAGAGGGGTCCTGAACTACTGTGTTCAGAAGCCATCACTGTCAGCTCATCAAAGTCAACATGAATGGTTTCAATCATTCGTCTGGTACGTTTGTTATAAATCCGGAATGCTTTCTTCGTGGGTGCATAGCTAATGGAAATACCAATGTCAGCCTTTGGTTGTAACTTGCCCAAATTCTCGCATCCTTGTAGGTAGCAGAGTGCAAACAAATACATGAAGATACGAAGATTAGGAGGTTTGTTGTTGTAAAGCTCGTATGGTGTTTTACCGTGACGACGACGTATCATGGAACGATTTTGGGCTATAACAGTTTGATGGCAAACCGCTTGGCCCATAGAAATAAAGGTTCTTTTGCATATAATTTAACATAGTGTGGGCCTTATGCTTCAATCTTGCGTACGATTTGTTTCTTTCCAACAACACCGTTTTGCTGTGGAGAGCGTGCAACTGATGTTTCATGAGAGATGCCAACCTTCTCATAATATTCACGCAATGTCTGATTAATAAACTCAGTTCCATTATTTGTTCTGATACGACGGACGGTTTCCTTAAGCCGTACTTGGATCATCTTCAAAAAGTTGATAATAAAAGCTGGAGCTTCATCTTTTGATCGCAAACAATTTACCCATGTAAATAGAGAGTAGTCGTCGACAATAACGAGGATGTACTTCTTTCCATTTGACACTCATGACCACGCATTGGCCCACACTGATCATATGCTACAGATAGTAGTTCTTTCTTGATTGTCGTCCTCGATTTGGGTTTGTGGGGTTTCTTTGAAATTTTGCCTAATGCACATAAAGAACATAAGTGATCCTTTTCAAACTTGAGCTTAGGGAGACCTCGGACAAGTCCATGTCTAGCAAGATGATTAATAGCAGCAAAGTTCAAGAGAGATAGACGACGATGCCATAACCAAGACTTGGTTTAGAAGCCTTTGACAATAGACAAATGGTGACGAGGACGCATCCATATTCCCAAGTGAGAGTTTATAAAGATTATCCCTCGAAGATCCCATTAATAAAAATCAACTCCTTTAGATTGCGAATTGAAGCATGAGTGTTGACGAAATGCCATTCGAGATTAGAATCCCAGAAATTGTCCCACAGAAAATAGATTTTGCCCAAGTCCTTCTAACGTATAACCCTTGAAATAGTAACATTCCCAATCTGATTGTCTCCATAACCATTATCATTGCAACTTGTTCATATTCCGAATCGAATTTGATGTACCAAGAATTTTTACTGATGAATTTGGTAAGGCTGAGAGCGATCTCCGGTCATGTGCTTCCAAGCAACCGGAGTCCAAATACCAGAGGACGATTTGGACAACCTGCATTCATTAAGAGAAGTAGATGGAACATTGGTTTTTGTGGATCCCTAGGATTTACTGTTCTTGTTTGTTAGCAGATATTGTTTTTATAACCTTAGTTTTGCTAACGGACTCAGTATTCTTACTCTTTAGGTTTCTTGAGTTTACCAAAATTTACTACAGGTTTGGGTGATTCAGATTTAGAACTATTGGTTTCCTTAGAAGGCACTTCATTAGTAGTGGTAATCTAGTTAAAGGGCACGATTTCCTACAATAGTAACAAGGCCGTCGGTAAGGTCTCCAAATTATATCCTATCTTAGTTGAAACACTTTTCCTGTTGGTTCCAATCTTCTTTCTTAGATTTTCTCTTTTAGGTTTAGCCACGAAATTTCCATCAGTCTAGAATTAGAAACAACGCAAATTATCAGAAGACATGCAATCATCACCGTTAATACAGACATAATCAAAATTATCATGTTTCTTGGAATTCCTGCACAGACAGCAGATCCATTGCTTTAACGTATCATTCCTTTTATTCAAAATAGATTTAACGTTCCTAGAGTAGATAGTGCATTCTACTTTATTCTTCGAAATTACTACTTGTGTTTGGCTGAATCTTATCATTCCTGGTATTGCCTGAAGGCTGTGATCCGCTAGCACTAGCAGAAAGTCTTACTCCTGTAGAATGCAACACATGCTTGTTAGAAACTATGTTTGAGGTCGAGTCTGTTTTTGTGTTTTCTGTGGATGTGAGTGATTCGGCAAACCTAACTTTCTTTATCTTTTTCTCGGTGTAGACCGCACTAATTGAGGGATCACAAAATTGTTGATGCATAGGACAAGTCTCTACTTATTGTGTGGAAAGCAAAATCCTGAATGACTTTGGTATACCTAAAGGCAGACTCTAAAAGTGAATCTTGAGGATAATTCACTTTTACATGTTCGACTATATCCTTAAGGACCAAAGCTTCTTCCTGAGTGTGCTTAATATAAGAGGAGTGAGCAGTCCTTTTATTCAACAATTTGGGCGTGATTGGTTCCATATTATCCTTAGACACTTTTGGATCAACAGAGTGGGTCTCAATAGCCTCCTTATCTAAAGCTTTTCCTTTAAGTTTCCTTAACTTATTTTTTAGGGCTGCTAGGACCAAACCTTGTTCCTGAAGTTTTGCTTTAAATCAGAAAATTCCCCATGGATAGTATTGACTTGTTGATTAACGCATCACTTTGTTCTTTTATTGAAACACGTTTTGGTATTAATCGAGTCTAAAGTTGATTATATATGTCTGTTTCAAAGGCTCATTCTCAGCAACAAGGTTTGTCACTCTATGTTACAATTCAATGTTAAGAGTCTCCAAATTTATCCATGTCCATTTTGACTTTACTATCATCCCATTTCCTCTTAAGGACTTAATTTGCACTTTCAATTGCAATGACAGTGTCTTCTCTTGAGGATCTGAAGCTCTCAATTCACTTATTCAAAACAAACTAAGTTAAAGCTTGAGAGATTTTTGATCTAAACTCTATTTTTCTGTTTGAAAATTTCTTGATTAAGTGAGATATCAGCTTCTAAAGTGATGCAATGTTTTCAAGAGTTGTAAAACTACTTACAAAGTTATCATAAGTTTCTTTATCAACAAAATCCTTTTTCTTGACAAGCTCAGTCTCGAGTTCGAGACACTTTTGACATTCAGTCACATTTTCATCACTTGCATTCACAGACAAATTCACCACAGTCTTTACAATATCCTTATCAATAGCTTGTGCCAAGAGTCGTTCGTTTTCGCTCAAAACTTGATTCATTTTGACTTCAAAAGTTCTGGACTCCAAGCGATGTTGTTCGACAGCCTTTTCCATTTGATAAAAGACTTTTTGGACATCAGCAAGTTCTTCAACCAAGTATTGGTTGAAGTTATTGAAGATATCTTTCAATTCTTTTATAAACGGAATGATTTCATCTCGAAAACAAGCCTTTGTATGTTCAAACCCCCACGTGCCCTCAGTGATAGCTGTGGCAGTGGTTCTTTCTTTGACAACCTGATCAAAGCCAGCAAGATGGCGTTTAAGCTCTTTCAAGCTAGTATTCACCATACTCACTTTAGGAAGTTCTTTTGGAACCTCAACTTTGATGGTTGTGGAAGAAGGAGATGGGTCTAAAGCTGGGACCGAAGTCGCTTTCCAATAGGCATGTTCACTATATAAATCAGATTGTCGAACAAATCGTTTGTTGTAATCGTTATTAAGAACCGCATAATTAATAGGTTTAGTGTTCACTTTATGTTTTACAACCATTGGATCTTGTTCTTTCAAAAGCATTTTTGAACGACTCTCTTCACAAAGCATTAATGTCTCATCAGAATCAGGAATCACAATAGCATCCATTTTAAGAATGACATTCCCGTCATACAGTTTTGGCTTTGACTCCCGAACTTTCTTCAGATAGAAAGGTTTTTCAAAACCGATAGCTTGTTTTGTGGAATGATCATAACAAATTTTGGATTTAGTCATCATATGAACAGTTTGCGCAGATTGACCTCTTTTGAAAATGATATTATCAAGTTGCTTAATTTTCTTTTCTAAAGCAATTTCTCTATCAATATTTCTGTTTTCTTCCATTTTTAAATCATTTTTGAGATCAGAAACTGTTTTCATTAAAGAATCCTTTTCTTGCACTTGTTCAGAAAGAGTTTGCTTAAGACGTTCAATCTCGGCATACTGTTCATTTGATCCTGAAAAACTGTTCTCAACATTTTGCATTTCTTTCAAATCTTTAACCTCTTCTTTATATCTGTCAAGCTCGGTAGTCAAAGCTTTATTGGCACTTTTATATTCCAGATTAACATTGGTGCAGTTCATCACTTGGGTATTTAATTGTTCAAACATAGATAATATCAGGACATCTTGTTGAGCAGAAGAGTTAGAATTCTGGACAGTTTCCTGTTGTGATTCACTCAGATACTGAGAATAAGGAATGATATTGCTATCACTGGTTATTTCAGTTTCTGTCTGATTCACATCATTAGACTGTTCAGAAGACGTCATTATCTGCTCACTTTGATTGATTAAATCATAGGTCAGATTATCTGGATTGTATACCTCAGTGAGTGCATCTGAGCCATTCTTGGAGAGATTCACCATGAGAGCAATCTTGGCTGAGTTGAGTTCATCATAATCAGTGTCATAGGCATTCAGTTCATCGGCTTGAAAAGCAGCATTATGGGTGATGACAGTCTAAGAGGTTTGAATGTCAAGAAGTCCTGGATCTGCCAAAAATGCTATTTCTTCCTCTGTTAAA
>BQNB010148847.1:0-16247 GCA_026074375.1 Tanacetum coccineum | reverse complement strand
CAAAAATCAATTTGTTCATTGAAAGTAAGATTTTGCAGGGTCCATTTTAGGGTTAGAATTCTTGCTAAATTTGTTTAAGTTTGATGTTTTGAGATTATTAAGGTATTATCTTAATCTGTTTTAAGGCTTAATGAAGTTTGGATTAGTCTGGATCTTTGAAAATTAAGCTTGAAAGTAGTATTTTACCTCTAAAAAGCCAAAAGCATTGGTTAGCCCGTGCCATTTTCATTTGCCTTTTTTTAGCTTATTTCATTTCCATTTTGCTTAATTCTTGTTTTCTTGAGTTGCTAGTTTATAGTACTTAATCTCTTTTTAGTTTTCAGCTTTTTCTAAATGCGTATTAGTCTTAATTATTAGCTTAATATATTGGTCAAGTCCCTCAAAAGCCTTCTTTAAGGGGTGCTGACTTTGTTCTTTCCATGCTTTTTCAGCTTATGTAGTTTGCTTATTTTTATTCTTATTTGCTTATTGAGTCTAGATTAGTTGTTGTTTTTAGCTTATTTGCATTATCAACTGCTTATTAGGTCTTAATCTTAGTTTAAAAGTAGCCTTTAAGTCCTTGTAAACTGTTTGAATGTAATATGTTTTAAATCCTTTTTAAGTGTTCTTCAGCTTATTTTCTTTGCTTATTTTTATCCTATTTGCTTATTAGGTTTAGACATTAATCTTTTTTTAGCTTATTTGTCATTTCCAATTGCTTTTTAGCTTTTAAATCTTAGTTTAAGAGTAGCCATTTGTCTTGTAAACTGTCTTTGTGGTTACCTGCTTTTATAAGCTTTTAAGTGCCTTTCTGCTTATTTTCTTTGCTTACTTGTGCTTATTAGTGCTTATTAGATCTAAGGCTCTATCTGTTTTTAAGCTTATTTGCCTTTTTCATTTGCTTATTGTGTTCAAAATGCCAAACAGTTTAGCTCTTTAGCCTCTTAGCTTAAAAACCAATTCTGTCATTTTTATAAGCTTATTTCTAGCTTATTCTTAGGTTTTGTAAAAATCTTTTTTTTAAAGTTTGTTATTTTTGCTTATATTCTAGCTTTTTAAAAAGAAAAAAAATGTTTTATAAAAAAGAGAGGTCACGGGGATCGAACTTGTGACCTCCCCTTTCATAGCCAACACCTTAACACACCACACACTCCCCAACTGCCCTGAGGTTTTTTTCATTTAGACTTTACCACATTTAATACTTAGCCCCATTTTACTAGTTTAAGCTATAAGCCCTTTTCGGCTTATTTCTAGCTTATTCCATTAAGCTGGTAGTTCCATTTTATTTTTCATAGGATTAGTATTGTCTTAAGCACTTTCTCTGATTTTTTCAGAATTTTCCAAATTAGTTTAGTATTTTTAATTAATTTTTTAGATCAAATCAGTTTTTAATTCCTAATAAATAAAATAAAAGTTAAAAAAATAAAATTCTTTTTTTTAATTTTCTTTTTTCATTTAGGACCTTTAAAAAATAAATTTGCTTTTGTAGGGTTTAAATTTGGAGATTTAGGTTTTTAAAGCTCGGGTTTAGATCCCGTTATTGTTTTTCGTGTTTTAACTTTAATTGCTTTCATTTTAGGCTTGCTTTTACTTGTTTTTGCATCTTATTTGTAGAAATTGAATCCAAAGAATCTTTGAATCATTCAAACACGCGATCACGAACTTAAACTCGATTCTCAATTCATGCCTCGTCGGGAAACGACCTGGGAAGGTTTTTTGGAATTACTTTGGATAAAAGTAATCTAATCTCTTTTAAACCTCTTGGAATTCTTCTCACTATACTTTAATTGATATTCTGATACTAGTTATATATATATATATATATATATATATATATATATATATATATATATATATATATATATAGGCAAAGTTTTCAAGGAATCAATCATCATCATGATCAGCCTCTCCTTCACCACTACATATATTTGATGAATAAGAACTGATATGTCTATCGTCTTGTTCCATTACATATATGTCATTGATGGATTTTTGTTGTTCAGAATGTTGTCTTTCATTGGCAAACACATTATAGTTATCATTAGCAGTGTGTACCTTTTCAAATGGCTCAGTATCAAAGATGGGTCCAGAAATGTCAGCATTTTGTTGAATGACCTCTTGAACCTTTGCCATGTACATGTAATGTGCTTCCAATTCTTGATCTTCAGGTTCATCATCACTGTCATCTCTCCAATCAGCTTGTTATGTACTCAAATGAATCCTAGCTTCCTCTTTCTTACACAACATCATCTTTTCCTTGTTAAACTAAATCCTTTAGCCTCTTTGCTTTCTTATATTCCCTTGCTACATGCCCAAATTCTTTGCAGTTGAAACACGGAATCCCAGTCTGCTACACTACATGAGTACCTACATTTTCCCTAGCCCCAGCAACATTTACTGCCCTTTGATTATCATACTTCCCAGTCTGTCTGTCATACCCAGATCCTTTATTGGTTCTTGGAGTATTGTCAATATTTATGTTCCTGGTGTTTGATGAAGTTTTGAGGTTGTTGTTGGTAGGGTGGTAGATTTTCTTGAAAGACATTGAGATTAAAGCCATGAGTTTGTCAATCTCCTTCTCCTTTAAAGATGCTTCATCATCATCAACTACTTCGGGTTCTAGATCATAAGTAGGTGGAGGAGAGTTGGCAATTTCTATGCCTCTGTTTGTGGTAACGGCTTATGATCTGGTTGATGAACTTTGACTGTAGTTTATAGGATTGGCTTGAGGTTGATAAACTGATTGATGTTGAGCAACAAGTGCAAGTGGATTAGCAGTACGTTCTAATCTTTCAGCTCTTATCTCATTCACTTCATTCTAGTGTTGCTTCAGGATGTCATAGAGTTTATGATAGGAAACATTATTCAAATCTTGCATCTGCTTAACAATGGTCACAAACCTCTACCATTCTGGTTTAATTTAAAGTAAAAACTAAACATTCACTTGATGATTGGTGACAATGCATTGGTTTCTAACAAGCTCATTCGTCATTTTGTAAAACCGTGAGTAATACGAATCAAATGTTTCACCATCCTGTGATGTGATCTTACCAAATTCCCAAAAAAGACTTGTTTCAAGATCTTGTACATTGATTGACTCACCCTGTTTTAACCGTTTAATAGATATCCACATTTTCATAGCATTAGGACAAGCATCAACTGTAGAGTAGATATCATTATCAATCCCGGTAAGAATGATTTGAACAACTTCGGCTTCAGCACCCTTCTGCCTAATCTCATCTAAAATAGTTGCACGATTTTCTTTGACTTTATCTGGAGGTGTTTGATTTCCCTCATTTGTACCATCTGTAACAGGTGTTTCTGGAGATGGATTAGTAATCCACTAGTACTCATATGGTGGATTCTCAAGACAGTAGTGAATTAGCTCATGATTGGGTTTAGTGTCGTTGTATCTCTTGATTCAGGATTTTCACTGACATAATTACCAGGTGCTAACATTAGAGGACGATCTTTGCCACTAGCTTCTAAGATGACATTGTGAAGAGCACTTGATGTTTGAGTTTGCATGTTGTTGTTGTTGTTGTTGTTGTTGTTGGTATTTGACATTTTGATATTTTTGTGAATGAATATCGGATATTAAGTTTAAGTAGTGATTGTGATTGTGGTTTGTTGTTGCTTTTGAATGATTAAAAGGATTAATGGTGTACAAGTAGTTGACTTTGAAGAACAAACTTTGCAAATTCGTGGTAAATCGCAGGACAGAAAGTTATTTTGCGGAAATCAAAACTAGCTTGTATTTTGCATGTTCTTATTTTGCTTGTTCTTATTTCGCCTGAAAAGAAATTATGTATTTCGCCTAAACACGTATTTCGCGTGTATTTCGCCTAAACATGTATTTTGCCTAAGTAGATATCATGTATTTCTCCTAAACATGTATTTCGCGGAAATAAACAACCTGTATTTCGCCTAAATGCGTATTTCGCCTGAATAAAAAGGACCTGTATTTCGCATAAATACGTATTTCGCAGAAATAAACAACCTGTATTTCGCCTAATTGCGTATTTCGCTTGAAAAAAGATATTGTATTTCGCCTAAATACGTATTTCACCAAAAAATAAATCATGTATTTCGCCTAATTCAAGCCATATTTCGCTGGATTCAAACTGCACAAAACCAAACTCGAAAATCACCTAAAACACATTTTTAACGTCTTTTTCTTGATTCTTTTTGAAAAAGTAAGTATTACTAGGCTATATCTAACATAAAAAACAAAACTTTAATGTTTTTAACAACAAAATTTGACCACTTTTATTTTCGTGTATATAAGCTTAAATACCACTTTTATTATATTTTTGAAACTTTTAGACCACTAAAACATTTTTCTAATAATCTTAGATAGATTCAAACATGAAAAGAACGAAACTTAGTGACTAAATAAGCTAATAGAAATAAGCTGAATGAAAATAAACCTAAATAAGCCTCGAAAATAAGCTTAAAACCACAAATCGAATCACCTAAAACCCTTGGCGATTGATACCACATGTTATCCCACTTTCAATCCATTACACAACCTAAAACACCTTAATTCTAGAGAGAGAGAGAGAGAGGTTTAGAGAGAGAAAGAAATAAGAGAAGGAAAAGGGAGCGGTATGATTACTATGTGTGAAATGGTAACCAACACCCTTCACAACATGAGGTGAAGGTGTATTTATAGTCCAAGCCAAAGGTGTGGCGTTGGGCTTTCTTTCTATGGGTCGGGCTTGGCATTTGGTGGGCTTTGGCCTAAAACATGGACAATATTAGCTTAACGTTCAAGCCCGTTAAACCCGACTAGCCTATTACAAACTAAGACTAATAATAACTAAGATGACCGATTACATTCTTGTTTGACTAAATAAAATTAAGGCTAACAATATTTTTTGTTGTATTATTGCAAATATTATTATTATTTTATTATTATTATTATTATTATTATTGAAAACCGGGTTGACCTGGTGGTTGAACCGATAATTCGATCGGGTCGATTAGAAACTCGGTTTTTCAAAAGTAATATACCTAAAGTTTCATGTTTTAGAATAAAAAAAGACAATGTCGTAAAACAAATGCCACTATATGGTCTTGTATGTGGTACCGCATGTGTAAATCCAAAATCTGCTATGTAGAAAATTATAATTATTGAATACTGTTAGCCTCAAAATATTGAGTCGAACAATGGAAGTTCGTTCATAATTATATTAGGTCTCGGTCACTAAATTAATATACGTTGTATTAGGCTAGACGGGTAAACGGGCTCCTATTTGTAATCTAATCGGTCACGTGTATCGGGCGAAAGCCCAAGTAAACCCGAGCCCGGCCTGTAGAATTACTAAAGGCATGCAAGCCTTTTAGTCTTAACTATAAATACCCCTCTCCAAGGATGGAGAGGGTGTTGGTTCATTTGTAACTTTTCATTTGCAAGTAATTTAACCATTCTCTTTCATTTTCTCTCTCTTGTTTCTCTCTCTAAACTTCTTCTAATTTTCCTTCTCTTTCTTCTGAATCGTAGTAACTAGAATGCAGTGAGAATTACGGGTAACCGACATTTGGTATCAGAGCCTCGGGTGTTTAGTGTTTGATTTGTGGTTTAAAAAATCAAATTTCGTGTATTATTTTTTTTTTTCTTCTTTTGGTTCAAACTAAAACGTAAAGAAAAAACCTTGGTTTGATCTTTATTTCGTGGCTAAAATTGTTAAATTTGGATTTGTTAACCCAACCATAAACAAAATTTTGTACTTTCGTGCTTAAACAACCCATGTATCGTTTAGTGAGGGTCATAAATTTATTTCGTGCTAAGACGAAAGAATTGTAAATTTTTCTTGCTTGCGTTTTGCAAATGCTTAGTTGCATTATGGTATAAAGGTTGCGTTTTGTGTATAAAGACAAGAAAGAGTACCACGTGAAAACGACTTGTGAAAGTGACCTTTGTACTTGTTGCGTTTTGCTCAAAGTTCATTGCGTTTTGCTTGAAAGACATTGCGTTTTGCTCAAGACTGTTGCGGTTTGCCAAAGATCGTTGCGTTTTGGTCAAGATTATTGCGTTTTGCTTAAAGACATTGCGTTTTGCTTACAAAGAAGACATTGCGTTTTGCTTACAAAGAAGACATTGCGTTTTGCTCTAAGATTCTTCACTGCGTTTTGTCCAAGATTCTTCACTGCGTTTTGCCTAAGATTCTTCACTGCGTTTTGTCTAAGATTCTTCACTGCGTTTTGTCTAAGATTCTTCACTGCGTTTTGTCTAAGATTCTTCACTGCGTTTTGTCTAAGATTCTTCACTGCGTTTTGTCTAAGATTCTTCACTGCGTTTTGTCTAAGATTCTTCACTGCGTTTTGTCTAAGATTCTTCACTGCGTTTTGTCCATTAATCACCGTTTTATCAAAACATAACATCAAGACAAACAAACTTCAAGGACTAATTACAAGGACTTTGGACTTTAATTCGGACTACAAGGACAATTAATCAACAACAACAAACATAATCAACAAACTTTAACAACAACAGTTAACTTTTCACGGTTTCCTCTCGATTTTGTAAAATCCCGCGAAAGAACTTAATTTCTCGGTTTAAATCTTTGACTTGTAAAATCCCGTGGAAATTAATTACTTTCAATTAATCACAGATTCAATCACAACACTTCATAACACTTAAGATCCTTCAATCATTTTTCACTTCATAATTCTTAAATCATTCATCATGACAACTCCAATTGTAACTTCCACAACCGACAGTCAAATGCATAACAACATAATGGCAGCTGGTTCAAGGGATCGTCCACCAATGCTTGCAACAGGACGATATGCACAATGGCGATCACGGTTCTTACGATACATTGATACAAGACCAAATGGTGATGCCTTACGGAAGTGCATTCTTAAAGGTCCTTACACTCCAACGATTGTCACAACTCCAGATGTTCCTGCAACAGAGGATTCTCCAGCAGTTCCTGAACAAACAACAATCGAGACAGTTATGAATATGACTCCTGAGAACAGAGCTCATTTTGAATCAGAAAAAGATGTGATTCATTTTATATTGACTGGAATTGGCAATGAAATATACTCAACTGTTGATGCATGTCAGACAGCTCAAGAAATGTGGGAAGCCATCGAAAGGCTACAACAAGGTGAATCACTAAAATATTCAAGATGTCAAGACAAACTTATTCTGGGAGTTTGGTCAATTCACCTCTCACGATGGAGAAACAATTGAGTCTTACTACACAAGATTCTACAAAATGATGAATGAAATGATCAGAAACAATTTGACAGTTGCAACGATGCAAGTCAATGTTCAATTTTTTTCAACAACTTCAACCAAAATGGTCAAGATTTGTCACAATTGTGAAGCAACAACATAAGTTGGATGAAGTTTCATACCATAAGCTCTTTGACATTCTGAAACAATATACCAAAACGAAGTTAATGAACTACGTGCTGAAAGAATGGCCAAGAATGCTAACCCATTAGCACTTGTTACTACTGCTCATACACTTCAAGACCCTTATTACCAAACATCAAAACCTCACAAATCATATGCACCAACATCAAAAGCTTCACTTCCAGCCATATCTTAAGCAACTACAAGATACAAAGGCAAAGAGATAGCCAAACCAATCACACCGCCATCTGAGTCAGCTTCTGAAGAAGACAGTGACCCTGAACAAGCTCAGAAGGATAAAGACATGCAGAAAAATTTGGCTCTCATTGCAAAGTACTTCAAGAAACTCTACAAACCTACCTACCAAACACCTCAGAACTTCCTCAAACACCAGGATCAAGAATGTGGATACTACTCCAAGGTACAAGAATGACAATCAGACTGGACAGTTTGGGAATCAGAGGGCAATAAATGTTGTTGGGGTAGGGAAACTGTAGGTTGTCAGTAGTGCAACAGTCTGGATTACAGTGCATTAATTGCAAGGAATTTGGTCATTATGTAAGGAATGCCAGAAGCCAAAAACGGGTTAGAGGACTCCACGTATAACAAGGAAAAAGATGTTGCGTGTAACAAGCTGAGAAAGGTGTTCAACTTTCAAAGAGAGCATCTGACTGGTAGCAGACCACGGATGAGGAACTTGATGAACAAGAGTCGGAAAAGCACATTACAGTTACATGGCAAAGATTCAAGAGGTTCCTAATGCAGACTCAGGCAATGACGCTGAGCCATTGGAACACGGTAACACTACGATACCTGATCATAATTGTTTTTGCCATTGACTTACACATTTTGAGCAATCGATTCTTATTAGTAACACATGTGCAGTGGAAACGGGTGATAGTAATGTCATTCCTGACTCACCGGATATGTGTGATAATGATATTCAGAATGACCAACATGATGTAGAATGTGATGATGAGCGTGTTGCACTTGCTAATTTAATTGCTAATTTAAAACTTGATGTCGATGAAAACAAAAAGATACAAAAGCAATTAAAGAAAGCAAATGCAACATTGACTCAAGAGTTAACTGAGTGCAAATCTATTCTTGCGGAAACTAGTAGAACTCTAGGAGAATCTAATAGTATTCGGGATAGTTGCTTAGTTGCACTTCAAAATAAACAGACTGAGTTTGAGAGGTACAAGGCCTTTAATGATCGTACAGTTGACTATGACAAACTTGAACATAAGTTAAATGAAGCTCTAGGACTATTAGCTCAAAAAGAAATTGACATAAAAGAAGGTTTAAAAGTGAAAGCCTATGAAATTTCAATTGTCAAGAGAACTGATGTGTAGTCAAACAGAGTCTTTTATCCAAGTCACATTACGAAGGTCTTGTCAAGGAGAAAACAAAGGTAAATACGGATTTGAGCTTAAGAAGAAGATATTGACAAAATGATTTCATGAAAACAGATTAAGTTTTTAAAGGAATTGTTTACAAACGGAGTCAATCAATCCAGACCATTCATATGTTAGCACCCAAATGCCCAACATTTAATGGAAGACCTACCTTTGCTAATCCAAGGTACCTCAAAAAGGCTCAATTTGAGCAACCCAGGTTTGTATGGCGATCACACAGACCAATATGATCCCGCAACCAGACTCATCCCAGTATAGGGAAGAGATTCTGACTCTTGCTGAAGAGAGTCGATTCAAAATTGAATAAAGACTTAGTGAAACCTTTTGACTACATAAAGTTAAATAGTCTTTATGAAATTTCAAACCCCCGACTCAGCAATTATGAATTTCAGTTGCACGGCCAAATGAATAGAAAGAAAATGGGTAGAAATTCATTGTGAAAACAAAGCTAAATATTTCAAAAACATGGTCGTTGATTGTTTTACCCATTTTACTTGATGACAATTTCTTTCAGGTGATTGATGTTATTTGTCATGAACATTATATGCTTGTCTACTTTTGCTTACTGATTTAGACACTGGAAAGAAATCTATGTTTTGAAAATATTAGCTTTGTTTTCACAAAATGATTTGATCCACTTTTTTCTTTTCTTATTTTCATTTGACTGTGCGAACTGAATTTAGATAATGCTGAGTCGGGGTTTGAAAATTTTCAATAAAGACTATTTAAACATTGTTGTAGCAAAGGTTTCACTAAGTCTTTATTCAATTGATCGACTCTCTGATCAGAGTCTGATCTCCTTCCTATCGGGGCAATGAGTCTGGTTGCAGGATCAGATTGGTCTTGTGTGATCGCATTACAAACCTGGGTGGCTCATATTGAGCCTTTTGAGGTAACTTGGATTTGCAAAGGTAGATCCTTCATTAAATGTTGGGCATTTGGGTGCTAACATATGATAATGGTTTGGATTTGATTGACTCCGTTTGTTAAACAATGTTCATTTATAAAACTTTATCGGCTCTTCCATTGAAATCATTTTTGTCAATATCTTTTTCTACCTTAAGCTTCAAATCCGTTATTACCTTTGTTTTCTCTTTGACAAGACCTTCGTAATGTGACTTAGTTAAAAGACTCTGTTTGACTAACTCATCGTGTTTCTCTTTTACAATTGAAATTTCTCTGCCTTTCACTTTTAACCTTCCTTTTATGTCATATCTTTTTTGAGCTAATAGTCTTAGAGCTTCATTTAACTTATGTTCAAGGTTTGTTCATAGTCAACTGTACTGATCATTAAAGGCCTTGAACCTCTCAAACTCAGTCTGTTTATTTTGAAGTGCAACTAAGCAACTATCCCGAATACTATTAGATTCCCCTAGAGTTCTACTAGTTTCTGCAAGAATAGATTTGCACTCAGTTAACTCTTGAGTCAATGTTGCATTTGCTTTCTTTAATTGCTTTTGAATCTTTTTGTTTTCATCGACATCAAGCTTTAAATTAGCAATTAAATTAGCAAGTGCAACACGCTCATCATCACATTCTACATCATTTTGGTCATCCTGAATATCATTATCACACATATCCGGTGAGTCAGGAGTGACATTACTATCACCCGTTTCCACTGCACATGTGTTACTAATGGATTCAGATTGGTCAAAATGTTGTATGTCATTGGCAAACACATTATCGTCAGTATCGTATTGTACCTGTTCTAATGGCTCAGCGTCTGTGCCTGAGTCTGCATTAGGAACCTCCTGAATCTTTGCCATGTAACTGTAATGTGCTTCCAACTCTTGTTCATCAATCTCTTCATCCGTGTCTGCTAGCCAGTCAGATTGCTCTGCTTGAAGTTGAACACCTTTCTCAGCTTGTTTACACAGCAACATCTTTTCCTTGTGATACGTGGAGTCTTTAACCCATTTTGGCTTTCTGCATTCCTTAGCATAATGACCAAATTCCTTGCAGTTAAAACACTGTATCCCAGACTGTTGCACTACTAGACCACCTACAGTTTCCCTAGCCCCAACAACATTCACTGCCCTTTGATTCCCAAACTGTCCAGTCTGATTGTCATTCTTATACCTTGGAGTAGTATCCACATTCTTGTTTTTGGTGTTTAAGGAAGTTCTGAGGTTGTTGTTGGTAGGTTTTTAGAGTTTCTTGAAGTACTTTGCAATGAGAGCCAAATTTTTCTGCATGTCTTTATCTTTCTGAGCTTGTTCAGGATTACTGTCTTCTTCAGAAGCTGACTCAGATGGTGGTGTGATTGGTTTGGCTATCTCTTTGCCTTTGTATCTTGTAGTTGCATGAGATCTGGTTGGAAGTGAAGCTTTTGATGTTGGTGCATATGATTTGTGAGGTTTTGATGTTTGGTAATAAGGGTCTTGAAGTGTTTGAGCAGTAGCAACAAGTGCTAATGGGTTAGCATTCTTGGCCATTCTTTCAGCACGGAGTTCATTAACTTCCTTTTGGTATTGTTTCAGAATGTCAAAGAGCTTATGGTATGAAACTTCATCCAACTTGTGTTGTTGCTTCACAATTGTGACAAATCTTGACCATTCTGGTTGAAGTTGTTGAAGAAATTGAACATTGACTTGCATCGTTGCAACTGTCAAATTGTTTCTGATCATTTCATTCATCATTTTGTAGAATCTTGTGTAGTAAGACTCAATTGTTTCTCCATCGTGAGAGGTGAATTGACCAAACTCCCAAAATAAGTTTGTCTTGACATCTTGAATATTGAGTGATTCACCTTGTTGTAGCCTTTCGATGGCTTCCCACATTTCTTGAGCTGTCTGACATGCATCAACAGTTGAGTATATTTCATCTCCAATTCCAGTCAATATCAAATGAATCGCTTCTTTTTCTGATTCAAAATGAGCTCTGTTCTCAGGAGTCATATTCGTAACAGTCTCGACTGTTGTTTGTTCAGGAACTGCTGGAGAATCCTCTGTTGCAGGAACAGCTGGTGTTGTGACAATCGTTGGAGTGTAAGGACCTTTAAGAATGCACTTCCGTAAGGCATCACCATTTGGTCTTGTATCAATGTATCGTAAGAACCGTGATCGCCATTGTGCATATCGTCCTGTTGCAAGCATTGGTGGACGATCCCTTGAACCTGCTGCCATTATGTTGTTATGCATTTGACTGTCGGTTGTGGAAGTTACAATTGGAGTTGTCATGATGAATGATTGACGAATTATGAAGTGAAAAATGATTGAAGGATCTTAAGTGTTATGAAGTGTTGATTGGATTGTGGTTTTAAATGAATTACCGTTCACGGGATTTTACAAGTCTATGATTAAACCGAGAAATAGAATTCTTTCGCGGGATTTTACTAAATCAAGAAGAAACCGTGAATGAATAATTTTTGTTGTTAAAGTTTGTTGATTAATCAAAAATCATGGAAAACGATGTTTTTGGGCTTCGAAAAATCCATAACCTCCAAAGGGGGTTACAGCATGATCCGTCTCGTTTTCTACTTCGTTTGAGAGTCACGGGCCTAAAACGGAGTTACGGATCAAAAGTATGCTGTTTTACTAAAACCCTTTTCGTCACACAAATTTTCAAAAAAAATTTCGTTCGGATCCGCTCGATCGATTCCGCTCGTTCGAGTCCGTTCGTTCGAGTCCGCTCGTTCGATCGTTGCTCGTTCGATCGTTTCTCGTTCGATCGTTGTCGTTCGATTCGTTGCCTCGTTCGATCCCGTAATTTTTTTTATGCTCGTATCGAAACGGAGCACGAAGGTGTTTGTTCGAATGATCTTGTTCAAGGGTGTCGAAAAGCTGATTGTTCGAAGGTCCTGTTCGATCCACTTAGTTTCGATTCCTTGAAGGAGTGTTGCTCGTTCGATCAACAAAGATAAAACCACTCTTCGATCAAACAAAGGGAACACGCGTTTCGACAGGTCCTTTTGAAGTCGCACTGTTCGAACTTACTGGATTCACTCGATCGATGCTCGAAGTAAAATGCTAGTTCGATCCCGAGTTTTGTGCTCAGCCACGCACGAAGTAAACAACGATTACAAACAATTACAAACACTAATTCGAACCACTTTTTGCTAACATAAACTAAACACGAACGAACAAAAACAAACAAAAAATACAAACATGAAACAACACTAAAACTAACAAAAACAAACCCACCCTTGTCGAATGATACCAAATGTTGGAACAATATATATCACTTTCACTCATAATCGAAACAAGAAAATAAGATTGAGAAGAAATTGGAAAAAATGTAGAGAGAAGTTAGAGAGAGAAAGGTAGAATAGAAAATTAGAGTAGGTTATTCTTACAAATGAGAAAGTAACAAGAAGCCAATCCCCCTCTCCATACTTTGGAGAGGAGGTATTTATAGTTAATACCAAGCAGGCATTCAGCCTGGTAATTCTTCGGGCCGGGCTCGGGATTACTTGGGCTTTCGCCGATACACGTGACCGGTAGATTTACATTTAAGAGCCGTATACCCGTTGTAGCCTATTACAACGTATATATTATTAGTGACCGAGACCTAATATAATATATAACGTACTTCCATTTTTCACTCAATATTTTTGGAAGCTAACAATTACTAAAAAAAGAAACGTAGAACTTATAGTGGGCATACCCAACTGAAATTTCAAACCAATTTAGCCTATAAATATAAGAACAAGGAGCAACTAATTCATAACTGGATCTCAATTTGTCGATGACTCGTCTTTGACGTGTAATATTAGAGGAATAACACACAGGAATTTAAGAGTCTAATATTTTGATACAAAATACATACCTATAAAATAAACAAAACAGATCATCATCGTCCACTTCTTTGTAAATGAATATAAAGTTTATAGCCGTGTTGCTTTGCGACACCACTAACGTATTTCCTCTTAGCGACTTCATTTACCAATGGCGGTAGTCTCTACAAAACATGTTGATTGTCCATTTTTAGCATCAAAATTCAACTATAAAGCACCAAAAAGAAACTACATAATATGGATAATATGTCAACTATTCATGTCTTTGAATATGGAATAACATTAATGGGTCATAGTTATAGAATGATAAACAAAAATATGAACAACTCCAAGATTTAAGCATAAGAGTTAACAACCCTTGATAACTGGTGCCACATATACTTTTATGCCTTTACTTTTCACCTTTATGACCTATCTCAATGTATCTACATTTCTCATATCACAGTACCTCGTGCTTATATTTGTTATATTTATAATTTCATGCATATACATCTGTGATATTCGCTAAATTATACATCTTTTTAATAACAAAATTCTTATATTTATGAGCTGATTAAAAAGCTTTGGTCAAGGGTTGGTTGTTACTTTGATATTGTTTATAAGTGATTCTTGGTTTCGAGATTCCTAGTCTTGTAAGCAATTGCTTATTGCAACTGTTGGTAAACTTTCTTAATATATCTTGATGAAATATATATGTAGTAAAAAAATTTAAAATAAGATTAGTCATGAAAAAAAATGGATAGTCATTTTATTTTTGTTTGTTTTGGCAAATATGAATAATATATTGCTCGTGTATTTGAATTGGTTTTTAATCTTAGCTTTATGAAGTGGCAAAACATAATTGCTAAGTGTATAGGCCGAAATAATACCTATGAATCCGTGTTCTACTACTCCACTTAATATATTGATCTAAACAAAGTTTGTAGGCCGAAAGAACTCTTGTTGGTTTATTCACTTATCACATCTTTGACTAATGTTATTTGTAATTCGTGTGAACTTGATATATAAAGTGGTAATCATTGTTCCATGCACATTTCATGTCTAAGAGATCATGCCTAAACAAACATGTTTTGATCCAGTGTTTGAACCATCTTTAAAATCGCTTTCTTAATAATCTTGGTTATATGCACACTTGGTTAATTTAATAAGTGTCAATTAAATTGACCTTAACATCTTAATAAACATCATGTGAAAACTAGCAATTCTCTTGGGACGGCCTGGACTAACCTAGACATCTTATACACGAAAGGGTATATTATGCATCACGATGTGTGCAAGTTTTTTAATTTATAACACGACTGCTTTTCTTAGACTAAAACGCATACGAGCAAGTATACTCGTCCGTAATAGTAAAGGTGGGTAAGTCGGGATCGTCCCAAGAGATTTGGTGAAAATAATTTTATTAGTAGTGGAAAATTAACAAACGGAATTTTAGATGAATGAACCATACTTGTAGTGGGAATCCGTGTCATGATCATACGAGTGTTTAGTTTGTTTGGTATAACAATAAGAAATTTATGCACAAATCTATTTGTAAATGTGATTTTCATCCATTGTTGTATTTCATGAAAGATTCGTTTTAATATTGGTTTTATGGGAATCCTTTCAACCTATACTTGAGCTTGAATCAACATTGTGGAAACCATAGAGGGGAGGGGGGTGAATACGTTTCCATTTAAAAACTTTAAATCTTTAGTATCAAATCGCCAATCAAGTTAGACGTAATATGAGAAGTGTCGATAATAGGTTTTACAACAACTAGCACATATCTTAATAATACAAACTCAACCACAATATTAACTACAAAGTAGTACACAACCTTAACTAACAATATATACACAACCATTCACACAATCATAAGCACAATGCAAGTATAAAAGTAAAGCGGAAATGTAAAGAAATATGCAAAGATAAAAGTAAAGCGATAAATGTAAATAAAAGCACAAAGAGATAAGTAAAAGGAAATGCAAACCGGACACGATGATTTATAATCCAACTCGAGAGTTACTTCACTAATCAACAAGCTCCCTTTCGGCGGAGAAAACCTTATACCAATGCTTACATTATTTTCTGACACTAAGCTAGATGTCGAGTCCTAATCTTAGCTAGAACCAATCTACCACTTCACCAATGTATTTTAAGGCCTAAAATACTAACCAACCCACAATCAACCCATCCAAATATATACATCATTTGGATCTACACACTACTAAAGATTGGAAGACATGGACTCGATCTATATGTAACAAATGTTACAAATGGACTAACTAGACTACATAACTTCGGATCTTGAAGATGATCGAAGTTCTTCTCTTGCACTTGAGGAAATAAGGAAATGATGGAAGATTGGATCACATTTAAACAAGATTAAACAAGTTAAATGATCAAAGAGTTTAGAAATATTTAGTGAGATCTAGAGAGAGAAAGTACTTAAAAAATCGTGCAAAAGAAGTGTGAAAATGGTTGGAGGTGACCCACTATTTATAGGAGCTGAAAACTGCCAGTCTGTCAACGGCGGTCCCAGATATATTAGGGGGCCGCCGGACAATTAAGGGGCCGCCGGCCTATTTAAGGGACCGCCCCGACAGACGCTCCTATTTTTGTCTTTTTGTGGTGACAAACTTGTCTGGTAAAAGTTAAACATGTTTTGGAAGGAAAAGAACCAGATTTTGAAATTCAAATTAAATACCAAATAAAACATTTCTTTATAATTCAAAAATAATTTGTCTAAATAATTTTT
>BQNB010148846.1:2186-16247 GCA_026074375.1 Tanacetum coccineum | reverse complement strand
GTGGGTAAAGTCCCGATGGGCTAGGGTATTAACAGGATCACCATTGCTTTAATTCCCTATGATAGATTATAATTAGACTATAGGATGTTGTATGCGGATGCATTAATCGTGATAGGATTGTTCGTATCTAGGTCTTAGGAAGAAGAACCGCCTAAGTCTTAAGAATGATATGCCTCCTTGACATAAACAGCCATTGCACTAATGAATCAAACCAGCATATAATCAGATTAACATGGTTAATACAGTTTTCTTATATTTGGCTTGTACCGCTCTTTTTCCTTTTGTTATTTGTCTCTTTTGTTTATTGTGCTTAGAATTGATATTTGTCACCATAAACCTGTGCCAGTCTCTTAGGCTGAACCCCCCCTCCATTTACCTCTAGTAAATATGTATAGCATAGGTTTAACAAGTAATTAGACTAATCTAGATAGATTAAAATACTGATAGAATATTAGGTTAACTCTCTCACTTTTAGTGTTCGACACCATACTTACCGCGAAGCTTCATCTTGACCGGGTACACTGCCCGTTAAAGTGTTGTCTTTATGTTTGTCGGCTAAATATAAATGTAAAACTTGATAATCAATAATTATACACCACACGACAACACATCAGTCTTTGTGATTATGTGCTCTAATTTTCGATGATTAAGATTTAGATTGGAGGGTTTTAGTGTTTTGGTTCGTGCGTGTGTTTGGATAGAGATATATGTGGTCCCAATTTGTTTAAAACTGGTATTTACCCGCTTTCTCAGACTCACGGATCTACCTAAATAGGGACGGATCTCCCTACTATGGATCCATAGATTCCTGGTGTTCAAAAAATTAGGAAGAGTTGATTTTTAAGCAAATTGAGACAAGGTGTTGTGTTTTTGGCAATTAAAGAGTGTTATATATATTATTAGGAGTATGTGATTGAATTTTCAGAGTCGACATTCAAGTTTTGAGCGAACCGTGCAACTTGTCGTGAATTTCCCAATGGAATTTCAACGTAGTCGATCCTACTAGGAGTATGTTAACTTTTAGCATAAATTTGACCATTGCTAATAACAAAAGTATTTGTGAATATTAGACTTAACAAAACATCGTTAACACAAGTATGAATTGCAATTCGATGGTTGTTCTTTTCATCTTTTTCAATCGATTTCGTAATTTCATGTATTGACCATACATGTAGACTTTCAAAATATCTATGGTCATTTTGTTGATATTTTATTTATCTAATAAAATTCTAATCTCGATTATGTTCATGATTAGAGGTTTTGTAATTGGAACTTGTCATGAGAATTAACATCTTTTGAATAATGATTAATACTTCATTAGATTTCTGTTTACGATTATTTTTTAGAGGATGGAGGATCACTATCCATGATGAGTTCCATCATTCCTAATCCCAATAATAAATAATTAAATACTCACGTTTTAAAGGCTTAGTTAATATATCGGCTATATTATCTTCGGATGCAACTTTCTTGATAGAAATGTTCCCTTTTTGGACGTTATCGCGAAGAAAGTGGTGACGTATTTCTATATGTTTAGTTCTAGAGTGTTTTACGGGGTTTTACTTAAGTCGATGGCACCTTTATTGTCGCACATAATCGGAACGTCATCAAGGCGTATGTCGTAGTTGATGAGAGCTTGTTTCATCCGTAGTGCTTGTTGACATGCCTTCCCAGCGGAGATGTATTCGGCTTTGGTCGTGGAGATAGCAAGGTCCGTTTGTTTCTTAGCGAACCAAGATGTCAAACAACATCCCATAAACGTACAAATGCCACTAGTGCTTTTACGATCAACGTAATCGCCCGCGTGGTCGGAGTCAGCATAAACTATAGTTTCTACTCTGGTTCCTTTAGGATACCATAAACCTAAGTGTATAGTTCCCCTAATATACCTAAATACACGCTTAACGGCTTCTAAGTGGGTAATCTTAGGATTTTCTTGGAAGCGAGCACAAAAGCAAACACTAAACATAATATCGGGCCTACTTGTGGTTACATAAAGTAAACTACCTATCATACCTTGATATTTAGTGCAATCTACGGAGTCGTCTTCATCATCTTTAGTGAGCTTGATCTCCGTTGACATTGGCGTCTTGGTTGGTTTGGAATCTTTCAACCCGAACTTCTTTAACATCTCCTTGATGTACTTGGATTGGTTGAAATATATTCCCTCTTCCATTTGTTTTATTTGAAGAGCCAAGAAGAAGTTCAACTCCCAAATCATACTGTAGAATTCAAATAATCTTATGAATCAACCAAGAACAAGAAGTGAGATGTGGGTTGGATTGTTAGAGAAACTTGGATGGAATGGATGAATGTGTATTATGGAAATATGGAATGGATAACAAAGTAAAAGTGTATTATCGACCATTCCCATTGAATACTCGTGTTTTATCAAAAATGATTTTAGTCTATCATACCAAGCTTTTAGGAGCGTGCTTAAGACCATATAAGCTTTTTAAGTTTTAAACAAAGTTTGGTTTTGAAAATCAATGGACTTGGTGGTTGAGCAACGTAAAACCTTCGTTTATAAAACCATTTAGAAATGTAGTTTTTACATCCATTGATATTATTTAAATCATTTGGCACAAGCATTGCAAAGAAGTATTCTAACGACTATAATCAAGCTACGGAGCATATGTTTCATCATAATCTATAACCTTCTTGGTTGATTGATCTGTGCTACGAGTTCTATCCTTATTTTTAGCATACTATACCGTTTTCATCTAATTTCTAAAGACCCATTTTGTTCCTATGACGGATTGACTTATAGGTAAAGGGACTAATTCCCAAATGTCATTAGCTACAAATTGATTTAGTTCTTCTTGCATAGCTACAACCCAACTTTCATCTTTTAATGCTTCATTGACATTTTTAGGTTCTATTGTAGATATAAAATAAAAGAAATTACTATGATTTTGGGCTTAAGATCTTAAGGTTCTTTGATTAAGATTTCCTATTACTTGATCTAGTAGATGATTTTTGGACTCTTTAATGTTAACTATTTCGTCAACTACTATCGACTTATTTTCTTCTGTATTTGTATTTTTAATTTTGGTAGTCTTTCTAATGGATTCTTCTTCAAACATCATCATCAACCAATGGTGATAATTTGTAGGAGGAGGACTTTATTGAATGTCACGTGAGTGAGTTTCGAACTTTCATTTGTATGTTATTTAGTACTGCATAAGCTTTACTATTTTGAGATACCCTAAAAACACTTCGTATGACTTAACCCCCTTTTTTTAACCCCCCACCCCCCCCCCCCCCCCCCACCTCTTTTTTTTCGGGTCAAAATTGGTTAGATAGTCTTTAGGTATCAAGATGAAGCATTGCTCCGAAATACTTTAAAATATTCTGAAGAAAGGTTTTCTACTCTAATATATTTCATACGAGGTTTTCCTAGTATTGGTCGATTTAAATATTCTATTTAGTATATAGTTGGTGTTCAACGACAATTACACCAAAACTTTGTGGATTGGAAGTGTTCATTAAGAATGATCATAAACATCTCTTGTAAGGTCCTATTCTTTCTTTCTACTACCCCATTTGATTGTGGAGTATGTGGAGCCGAGAAGTTATGAGTAATGCCTTGTGCATCACAATAAGCTCCGAATTGTACTTCATTATCAAATTCCCGACCATGATCCGTTCTAATAGCTATTATAGAACTACCTAGTTGGTTTTGAATTTTCCTACTTAATATTTCAAATTTCTCAAAAGCTTTATTTTTAGTCTTTAGAAATCTAGTCCATGTATACCTAGAATAATCATCTACTACAACTAAGGTGTATAGATTACCTCTATAGCTTTTAATTGTTGATGGACCAAATAAGTCCATATGTAATAATTCTAAACATCTTTTAGTGGAAACCATATTTTTAGCTTTATGACTTGCATGAGCTTGCTTCTCAATTTTACAAGCATCACAAAAATGTTTATCATATTTTAGCTTAGGTAAGTTTCTAACTAATTCTTTAGATGACAACGATTGAATTAAACGCATATTTGCGTGACCAAGTCTTCTATGCCATTAGGTTGAGTTTTTATTACCGTGGCAGACATAATTTGGTCTTGAGATTATGTCATAATTTTACATTACGTTATAAACATTTTTCCTAATCCTAGTTCCTATTGATTTTTACCATCTTTATTTATATCACTATTCTTCCTGTGAATAGACTAGAACTTATTGTCACATATTGACCGACGCTAAGTAAGTTAAAAGCTAAGTTATGTACGTGTTCTACATTTGATATAGTAAGAAAGTCATTAGAGATTGTACCTTTGTCCTATGATCTTTCTTTTAGGTTACTTTCCAAAAACAACAATTACCTCGTGTATGCTTTGTAGGTAGAGAATAAATCTGGTTACAGTCATATGTTTGGAGCAACACTATCTTTGATCCATCTCATCCGGTTCCAAGTTGTTCTTTCATAGTATACCATTTCAACAAAACAAATTTAAGTTTGATTCACATATCTCATGGGTCGAAAATGTTAGTGTTGTACATCCTTGTATTTGTTTTTTTACATATTGATTGGGTATTCAAATGTGGATACATTTTCCCATATGTTCGAAGCCTTTTTTGTTGGTTATGTCCAATTCATAGGGTAGAAGTTTTAATGAATTGGTTGTCTAGAGTTTCTCCTAGATTAAGGTGTGTTGTATCTTGGTTGAGAAGAGAGGTTTCTTCTAGGTAGAGGTGTTTTTGGTCTAGACTTGGTGTGGACATAACCTATACCGCTTTTAGGTGATGGTTTTTAAGACGGTTTCTTTGGAATCATCAATGGTTTTTTATGTTTAGTGTTCTTCTGTAATAACAAAATCCGATTAGAAGACATAGGTGGATAAAAGTGTTCTGTCCCTTTTCGACATAGTTGCGACTCACGGATCAGGTAAGTGGATCCGTTGCACTTTAGGTGGATCCGTCCACCCTTTTTCAGCGGAGATACACGAAATCCATTGTTTTAGTTTCGCTTGTTGACGCTTTATTGTTATCAAATCCTAGACCTATTTTGCAACTAGGTGACTTTTGTTTGTTTAACATTTCTCTTAGTGAATTAGATTTATCCAAATAATTTAACAAATTTAACTTGAGTTTCTTTAAGTTTGGCGTTTTCCGATTTAAGTTCTACTTGTCTACATGCATCTCAACTTCTTTCTTTCTGAAGTTTCTTAATTTTCTCGTTCAATCTAAAATTTCTTTTTCTAAAAGATCTCTTTTAGTTTTCAAAATTTTATTCTTGTTAATGATTTTAAGCTAATTTCACATAAGCTATCGTATTCTATTTGCATACTATCATTATGAAGAGAAGATGCATTATCACTATAATGAGAAGAGTTAAGAGTTACCTCATTTGACGATTGAGCCATGAGACAAGTTTCATCGTTGGTTTTGTCATCGGCGTTATTTTGTATCTCTCCAAGAATCCAATGAAGGCCTTTTGATCTTTGTTGCGAGATAGTTTTGGACAATCGCCAATGAGATGATTTGGATCACCGCATCTAAAACATTTCCGGTCACTCTTTCCTTTCTTCTCATCTCTTTGTCGGAATGACTTCTTTTCTTCTCTTGGTTTCCTAACAAATTTTCCCTTTCTTCTAAAGAACTTTTTAAAGTTCCTTACGCCATAACATATTCCTTGTCATCGCTTTGGTTGTCAAAGTTTCATCATACTAGACTCCTTTCTTAGCTTTCAAGGCAATGGATTCACTGCTTTCCCTTTTTGCCTCTATAAATTTTAGAATCCTTTTATGACTACTTTATGTACTTTTAGATTGCCGATAAGCTTGTCTAGAACTAGTGAGGACAAAATCTTTGTTTCTTCACTCGCGTGACCTTTGCTCTCCATTAGATATAGAGCCTAAGAAAATTCCTATCATAGTTCTTTGCTAGAGAAACCTCAGCAAGAGACTTTAAAGATAGTAATAATAGTGTTAATCTAGCAAAACCGCTATCAATAGATTCTTCTTAAAGGATAGTAAATTGTTCATATTGTTGAACAAGAAGATCAATTTTATTATCCTTTACTTGGCAATTACCTTGATGTGTAATTAACAACGATTGCAAAATATCTTTAGCCGTTCTACACATAAAAATTCTTTCGTGTTCTTTTTTAGGTAAAGTATTACAAAGAACTATTTTAGCTTTATTATTTTTAGCAAGTTTCTTTTTAAGATCATCATCTTGTTGTTCAAAGGATATTTTCTAAACTTTGGTTCTTTGTGTGTTCTAGCAACCGGAGAAAATCACCATTCAAGTAATTGCCAAAGATCTAAATCTTTTGCCTTTCAATAAAATCTTCAAATTATTTTTCCAATAATAATATGAGCACTTTCAAAAAGAGGGAGGTCTTTTCATAGATTGCCTTCTTGTATTTTATCCGAAATCCCATAGATCGATTCAAGCTTTAATGTACAATATACGTTAAAGATCTTGGGTGACCTTGGCTTCTGATACCAGTTTGTGGAAACTAGAAGGGGGTTGAATAGTTTTTACCCTTTTAAAAATAAAAATTACTTTTGATTATGTGAAATCAAGAGATTAACAAGTGTTTATGATTGCGATGCAATAGTAAAGAAACAATCTACGAATATGAACAAGGTTAAAGATAAGAAAGATCAATCAATACACAATGATTTATAGTGGTTTGGCTATGAAGCTCTCTTCACCCCATAATCCATTCGCCTACTCACTCCCCAAGTACCCAAATTAAGAGTTATCTTCACTATGTCAACAAGCTCCCTTTAGTCGGAGAAAAACCGTCCACATCGCTCTAACTTTTTCTGGTACTAAGCTAAATACCGAGTTTTACTTCGAGATAGAACCAATCTAACACACTATGTATTTTATGGCCTAAATACTAACCTATCATACACATATGATACACACAACATACAATACAACATATACAAGTTGAATGATTATCACAAACGTGATGACACAACTAAACTATTAACACTTGAAGCTTGAGTCTTCTTGAGTTGTTCTTCACTAATGGTGGAATGAGTGATTCAATTGTAATGGATTATGTAACAAGTATAATGATCAAAGAATATATAAAAGATAAAATATGTGTGAGAAAATATTTATCAAGAGTTGTCTAAAATGAACGCATGAGGTTGGTATTTATAGGTAACCTTTTGAAATTCAAATCTGTCCTATGGGAGTGATACGTGCGACTCACGGATCTCCCATACCCTGGATCCGTCTAGTGTTTTTGGTGGATCCGTGGGTGGAGCTGGGACAACATTTGTCATTTTGTGATTAACCCCAAATTTATACAAAATATTATTTTATACTTATTAAAACTGGTTTAATAGATTCTTCTAGAAGAAAATATTTTTTGTCACCAATAAGGAAAGATTTTCTAGATTTGGGAAGATATGGAAAGATTTGGAAAGATTGTTTCCATGTATGGTTAATCTTTGTTTGTCTTACATGATTAATATAACTAGCTTATAATTAATCATGTGTTAACTTAATTTATTTGATTAGAAAAGATTTATGCAAATGATGATATTTTTCTTTAATCATTAACTATGTTTAATAATGTCATATCCATACCTTAAGTGATTTGTCGGCGTCAAGTAAACTTTCGACTAAATAACTTGTTTACGTAGTATGACATTATATTTGTTATTATCAAAACATGAAGATCATTAAATATAAATATCGTTTTTGCGCGAATATTTGTATTAACAAAGCCTTAGAAACTATTTCTTCATTTTCCATTTGCTTGTTCCTTAAAATGATGGGTAATATATCAAAACATATCATAAAAGCTGAATTTTGACCCAAATTTAAAATTTTTATGACACATACCGACGAAAACCAAGTATTAATAGCGTGTCGTGGATAGGAATGTTTATGACTAGCATAAAAACCCTCAAAATTCCATCCCCAAAATGTGAGGTTTACCTTTAGATCTTTAGGCATTCGGGTATCCATTATTGATACCGAAGATAATTTGTACCTTTAGCTTTCTCGAGTTAAGGTTCGAATGCAGTCATATGTGTCTATTCCGTCTTTACGGATGTGTACGTATGGTTTGTCTCCTTTTCTGGAGCATTGGTATCGGTATTAAATTATATGAGTGTACCGGTAGTATATTAAATTCTAAAACTTGTTTGTGATGCATTCCCCGAGACCAATAGTAAGTATATAGGATTAGACTTAGATAAGGAGGCACTAGGATTAACCCATGTATTAAACCTGTAATTGTTATTAAGGTCCACCGATCATATAACTATCCCACACCCTTGCCATGCACTCATTTTTAGTGCAGGATACCCCTAGTACAACCATTCGAGCCTATCCTTTTTCACGGTTCTTGTAATTTTTTGGTTAAGCCAGACTATTAATGAAGAGCATTGTTAACCCATAAACCAATTGTTACACCCAAATCGCCTTAGCCTACCCTGTATTTATCACCCTTTATTACATTTATTGTTTTAACCCAGTTAATTATTTGAGTACATGGTTGCTGAGTCCTTATCCTTGTATTTACTATTTTGGAAAGATTATGATCTGTTAGTATTTATTTATTGAAGAGTTGGGGAGAATGTCTTTATTACCCACCATAGAGCTAAAAATGCTCTGTTATTTTGATCCACCTCAAATGGGTCATTAGTTAGTTTGTAAATATCAACGTATGTAAAACAAGAGTGAAAAACATAACGGGTGCCATTGCTTATATTTTGTTTATATTAGAGTCAAGAAAAGAAAAGAAAGAGATTGATGTAGAGTTGTGTAGAGTTTGTGTCTTGGTTAGCAAACCAAAACCTACGTGTTTCTCTATACGTAATTAGCTAACCATCTATCCAAATTACCAAAAGTCACCACCCAAATATATCCCATCCGTTTCAGTTTTCGTTAAGTTATCTTACACCTACACCCTACAACCCTTTAAAAGACCTCTTAGATAGTAATGAATAATGCTTGCCTAGCGGTGGAGGTTTGATCCTTTACCAAGCCTATGGTAATTTATATGCTATGACAAGTAATGAGTGTTGATTTTTCGTTTCCCTATTATGTTATAATTTATTATACACCCGAGTGAAAGAGAGAATCCCAAACACTTATGTGAGGTGCTAGTTTATACTTTTTCGTGCTTTTAATTACGAGGTCTAGAAGTATTGTATATTTTAATTTACGTGTAAAATTACTTTTAAAGAGTAGGTTAAATGACCCTCATATTGCTATTGTCTAGGTAGAAAAGCTCATTTGCTTGAGGATAAGCAAATCCCAAGTGTAGGGGTATTTGATGAGGTGTCATTTTATACACTATTTTGGGTCATTTAACCCCCTAAATCATGCAAATATGCCCAGATTATGTGCTTAATCGTTTGTTTTTAGGTTTTTAGCACTTGGATGGCTTTTGGAGGAAATACACGTGACTTGGGCTCATTTGGAGAAGAAACAAACAAGATTACAGACCTACACCAAATCTCTGATGATTTATTGACAAACATTGGCTGAAGAAACGTCAAGGCATTAAAGCGATGTCGTCGTGATCTATATAGTCACGGCGTCAGGAATTTGGCGACGGCGTCAGGAGTGGCGACCACTTAAAACAGGATCTAGAATATCTCACGTGGCAACTGAATCAGTGATAAGATCATTATAGCTCAAGATTTTTAAATAAACCAAGTCGAGTTTATTAGATACCAAATTATTTTAACAGTTCTTAACTGTTTTGTATTGACAAGTTTACTGATGGTAGCACGAGTGTAACCCTAGTGAATCTTGTAAATTAATTAGTGCGCCAGTTACTGACATGGTTGCAAATCATGATGAATTTAGATTCATTGAAACCAAGTGGAGTTTCTTTGACACAAATCTCCTAAAATAGAAGTTTATTTTATTAGATTACGTATTCATTGGAACAAAGTGGAGTTTCTTTGAAACATATCTCATAAAATGCAAGTTGTTATTTTATTAGATAAATGTAACGTGTTCAATAAAATCAAGAAGAATTCCTTTGAATCAAGATATTGATAATTGTACATGTTATTATTAAATATCAGATGATATACATCACTTTACTAATTTAGTGGAAGTGTTTGTTTGACTTGTCTAGTTTATTTTAAACCGGGTCGGTTAATTATTAACTATATATAATTCTTGAATTTTTTTGAAGTTTAAAAGTATATCTATAGAAACCTTGTTGAGTTTCTTTAGAAGAATGGATCTACTGAAACCTTGTTAAGTTTCTTTAGAAGAGTGGATCTACTAAAACCTTGTTGAGTTTCATTGTAGAAATAGATCATGTGAAACATATCTATTAATATCTTCTTAATGAAAATTAACAACATCATATTACATATGTGTTTTTTGTTAAAAACATCATGTAATAGACGATATTGTTTAATTGTTTAGTCGAAATACTTTCTTTATAGTGGTTTTGTATAACGGATCTTACAAAACATTAGTGTTTTAAACAAAAGTCGATTAAAATCGTTTTTTATTAAGAAACCCTATGTGATTGAGCACGTTGTTAATAGTACCAAATTAGTTTCAAACTAATCATGGGAGCTCGTATTAACAATATATTTGGAATGTCACGAGTGACATCTAAAGGATCTGCTCCCGAACTTGTTAAAAGGGATACCAATACTCGAGTTACGTGTATGGTAGACGCTTTGAAGCAGTCAGAAAACTTGTGTGCCATAACTATGCGTTATAAGGTCTGAATGACATGAAAATTAAGGCCATGAGGGAAATCGACCTTAGATAATGATGGATTAGCACTTCGGTATCATGTCATGTATATGGTGATAAGAGTTTGATTAACTCTTTCAATGCAGTTAAGAATAGAGAGAATGATTTTTGGGCAACTTACCAACTGCTAATATCAGGGGAAAAGGAGATGTGATTAACATCTAGAAAAGAGTCTAAGTTAACTAACGCATTGTACGTGCCTGAGATTCCATAGGAATCTTGTGTCTGGATGGTTTTTTAATGAATTTTGGCTTTCATCTTGTGTTTGAATCAAATAAAAATTGCGTTAACGAATTACATAATTTGAGTCCGTACGGGTTAGGCCTTTAAAAATGTTTAAGCTGAATGTACTTTCTAATGGTCATTTTAGCAAAATGAGTTTGAATTCAGCTTATTTGATTCTTTAAATGTATGGCATGGCTGACTCAGACATGTTTTAGATTTTAACTCAATATGTTGTCTAATTAAACTAAATTACTTATTGTATTGACACAGACTACAAAATTAAAACTTTTGTTGAAGCCAAATTGACAAGATTGTCTTTTCTCTCGGTTGAACGGAAAATAACTGAACCCTTGATATGATTCACATGGTTTTATATGATTTGGAATTGATACCTAGTAAGGTAGAGAATAGCGAGTACTTCATCATATTTGTTTGATGGTGTACAAAATATTTCTATTTATACTTACTTGAGAGTAAGGATATAGACAAGATTGTTCTATATAAATAAGTTGAGAATCAACTTATTATCGAAAACAAGGTTGTTCGAAGTCATATCGGAGGTGAATGTGTGTTTCCATTTCTATATTTATGCACTAAACTTAGAATAAGACACAAATTTATTGCTCTTGATACTCCAACAAGAGAATTATTGAAAGAAAAGAATCGTGCCTTGGAATATATGGTTAATGCCATGTTCTTAAGTCCTAGTTTAAGCCATGGCATGTGGGAGAAAGCGATTATATTGGCTACTTATCTTTTAGATAAGATCCCTTTTAAAGAAAATAAGATAGTTCTTATGAACTATGGATGAGAAGAAGACTATCTTATAAGTATTTACAAATGTGGGGGATATCTAGTTAAGATATTTGTATTGAACCCCAAGGTTTCACAAGATTTTACCTGAAACTGTGTTAACGAATAACATAATTTGAAAATGTTTAAGCTGAATGTATTTTCTAATGGTCATTTCATTAAAATGAGTATGAATTCAGCTTATTTGATTGTTTAAATGTATGGCATGGTTGACTCGGACATGTTTTAATTTTTAACTCAATATGTTGTCTAATTAAACCAAATTGGATACCCTTTTTTGTATTGACACGGATTACAGAATTAAAACTTGTGTTGAAGCCAAATTGACAAGATTGTCTTTTCTCTCGGTTAAACGGAAATAACCGAACCCCTTGATATGATTCACATGGTTTTATGTGATTTGGAATTGATACCTACTAAGGTAGCGAATAGCGAGTACTTCATCATATGTGTTGATGGTGGTACAAAATATTGCTATTTATACTTACTTGAGAGTAAGGATATAGACAAGATTGTTCTATATAAATAAGTTGAGAATCAACTTATCATTGAACAAGGTGGTTCGAAGTCACATCGGAGGTGAATATGTGTTTCCATTTCTAAATTTATGTGCTAAACTTAGAATAAGACACAAATTTATTGCTCTTGATACTCCAACAAGAGAATTGTTGTAAGAAAAGAACCGTGCATTAGAAGATATGGTTAATGCCATGTTCTTAAGTCCTGGTTTAAGCCATGGCATGTGGGGGAAAGCGATTATATCGGCTACTTATCTTTTAGATAAGATCCCTTGTAAAGAAAATAAGATAGTTCTTATGAACTATGGACGAAAAGAAGACTATCTTATAAGTATTTACAAATGTGGGGGGATATCTAGCTAAGATATCCGTACCAAACCCCAAGGTTCAAAAGATTTGACCTGAAACTGTGAATTGCATATTCTTAGTATATGCTTATAACAGTAGTACTTATGGTTTCTTTGTGTATGTGATATACACAAGGATACCATAATGTAATAAAGAAGTGCTTCCAAGTTTGAAAATACATTTCCTTGTTAATAAAGGAAATTGGAAAATCATCTAGAATAGATGACAAAGTTATCCAAGATCAGAGGCAACGAGATGATATGATCTCCAAGATGAGAGACAAGATCAACCCAAGGAAGAAGAGGTTGAACCTAGAAGAAGCAAAAGGGCAAGAACCGAGAAATCATTTGGACCCGATATGTTTCTTTTATGGTAGAAAATGAACCTACTTCTTATCAAAAGCGGTAACTTCCTCGGAAGGGCTCAATGGAAAGAAGCCATTAAAAGTGAAATAGATTCTATTTTAGCTCGTGGATTTACTTTTGGGTTGTAAAACACTAGGCTATAAATGGATCTTCAAAAAGAAGAGGAAAGCCGATGGCACCGTTGTCAAGTACAAAGCAAGACTAGTAATCAAAGGATTTAGACAACGCGAAGGTCTAGATTACTTTGATACTTATTCTACGCGAATAACCTCAGTTCATATGATACTTGCTATTGCCGCATTAAGAAATTTGGAAGTTCACCAAATAGATGTGAAAAAGGCATTTCTAAACGGAGATTTAGAAGAAAAAATATATATGAACCAACCTGAGGGTTTCATGGCTCCTGGATTAGAGAGCAAAGTTTGTAGGCTTGTTAAGTCATTATATGACTTAAGGAAAGCTCCCAAATAAGGACATCAAATTTCACCATATCATGTAAGAATGTGGATTTGAAATTAATGGATGTATGTGTATACTCATGTGTTTATACATAGATGGTATAATTATCACTAGAAGTGATAAGAAGATAAACAAATCCACTAATGACATGTTGGAGTCAAGATTGACATGAACTTCATTAGTTGTTGAATATGGTTCTTGGAACTAAGGTCGCGTGAACCAATATGGATTTGTTTTGAAGTCAAAAACATTATAAGGACAATATTCTTGAGAGGTTCAATGTGGGGGATTCCGGCCTAGCTAGAATTCAATGACATCTTTTAATCTAAAGGTGTTGCCCATTTTGAATACTCAAAGAATATTGGGCATCTTATGTGTTTAATGACGGGCGTCTGACCTGATTTACAACTTATAGTCAGGTGGGGACCATTTGATTCAAATAATGGCAATGAGTTGTACTGGTCTAGGTACAAAGTGATTAGCATGATTAACCATGTTTGCATTGTTCCATACTGGTTTGGCATGGTGACATGTACAAGAAGATCTTATTTCAAGGGGAAGCTTTGAAGATTGTTTCATACATGAAGATTGTTTTGTAATATCAAATAGG
>BQNB010148845.1:0-16247 GCA_026074375.1 Tanacetum coccineum | reverse complement strand
TCGACACTTTTCGACAAAATTCTAAAATCTCAATCGTTAACGCTTACCAACACGTTTTTCCCAAAATATCGTTCAATATCACTTCTCATAACTACTACATATCGTTTATTGGGCCTTAAGTATCGCTCAACAATGGTCCATTAGGACATTTATAAGTCCAAAATACTATTTAAGTCCAAAACCAAGGTCCATTTACATATATAAGTATATACTTATATGTAGAAATAATCCGGACAACAATAAGCCCTCTCGTTAAGCCACGGCTCAAATAGACTTATTGGGCCGTGAGTTCATAAACTTCAAAATACGTATATTAAGCTTTAAAATAAGCTAATAAACTACGTATCGCTTTTGGTTACTACCATAAGCCTCAAAAATAGTCCACAACATATGTCATAACTAAAAAATAATCAAAATCACTTTCCTAGTGATTTTGAGAAAGTACATGTGGCATATAAGCCCATATAAGCCAAGAAATAGCTTAAAATAAGCCCGTATAAGCCATACAAGCTACTATAAAAAAATAAGCATTCTAGCATCATATATTATTCAACCATCACGACCACAACATCAAAACTACAAAAACCCTTATTTTCTTTTTCACTATTCACGAACTAAACGCACCCTTTTTCTTTCGTTTCGCTTCCAAAAATCAATTTTCACAACGATCAACTTGTACAACTAACATCTATGCATCAAAATAAACCCAAAAGGACAAACAAAATTTAAATTTGAAAACTTACAAGAAAATCTTCAAATTTGTAGATTTCGACACGAACCGGACAACCCAAACGTTGTTTAAATGAATAACCAAACACTAGAATCAACCCCAAATATTTATGTCTTCATGTTTTCTTGATCAAATTATAGTGGATGGTGGTTTTTGGTGACGGACGACTAGCACACACACACTCTTATGTGTGTGTTTTTTTTAAAAGTAAATGAGAAAGGATTATGGGAAAATGCATCTATGTGTAACACATTAGGCAAATAGAATAAATTAAGCCTCCTTGTCTCTCTTGCTTGCTATGACCGGCTATAGGATCCAAAGGAGTCCCGGGCCTTTCTTTTCGTGTCGGGATCACTTAAATACTCGTAAAACTCAACTGTAAAATTTACCTCAAAGTTAATTAGCATTTTTATTCACTTTAGAAATACTTTTCCATTAACCTAGAGTATTCACATGACATATTATCACTTTAAACCCTTACAAAAATAAATTGGACATTAACGGACGTGTCCAGACTGTTTTCAACATTTTTCAAAATTCACAGGTTCAAACCACCCGAATTTACAGTAACATAATAATACCCTTTTTTCCAAAGGGATTAATTATTCACAATAAACCTTATCATACACATACTGTATAAAATCACCAAATCCGTCAACACGGTATAAAATCTGAATAAATTGACAAAAGTCAAATAGTCAAAGGACCATTAATGAAATATTCAGTACACAAAAAGGGAAAAGCTTACATGTAAGGGTATAACGAAAAAATTATTGGTGTAAATTCCTAAAAGAATTGGCTCTACGAGTTGTTCTAGTGGATCATCACTCTAAAGATGAGAGTGGAAAGGGTTTAAACAGGAGGTTAACTAACGCGGTGTAGATTAGATAAAAAAGCAACATGTAAAGGCGATTTGGGTGTAATCCTAAAATTTACCCAATTTAAACAAGTTACTCAACTAAATCGATAGTTACTATATCATTGCGGATCTCGAGTGAATACAACCAAGTTCTAAAGTCTACAACATCACAGCACACTCTTCATTTTGGGTGAATTTGGGGTAAACATTTGGAGACGGGAAAAAAGAAATGTTAAATCCTCACAATATTTAACAAGAGTTATTATGTGCGGGTTATATATCAAGTAATTTCATAAAAGTATGCTTGATTTTTTTTTTAATTTGAGCATAATTTACGCATTTTAATGTGAAAATTAGGACAAGTATACATTCTAATTCTCATCCCCCCACTTGAATTATACAACGTCCTCGTTGTATATATAAAACATTAAATAGGGAATTTAAAAAGAATTAGAATGAGAAACTCCCCTGATATTTGCTCGGTAGTGATTCTCCATGTAGCTTTATTGAGCAAGATCGTGTGTTGAACAACCGTCTTGAAGTTTCAAGATTCCCACACTTCAGACTTGTAGATACTTTAACCAACTTTGTCGATAACTTCCCGAAGGTCCTGTATAAATTCTCAGAAAACAAATGCAATTCTATCTCCATGTATTCATTGGTTAGACTCGAAATATAAACCTAAAACTGTATAGGAAGTCGATAAGCCGTATCCATTCCCCAGGATACGCCGTATTGATACATGTATACGCTGTATTCATTTAATGAATATGTCATATAGACTGTGTTGAAAATAAAAACTGGATAACATCTAGATAGTTGATACGCCATATCCATGGGGTTTGGATACGCCGTATAGAAAATCTAGGAAGACAGACTCGATAAAAATTGAAAATTACATTCTGAGTTGTCTCTAGGCAAGCACTTTTGTTTATAGAAAAGTCTTTAAGTTAGACTTGCCCCAATTTAATCTCATCCTTATAAAACAACTTAGGGTCGAACGGGATGCCAAATGGCACATGTAAATTCTTGAATAGAAAATGAATGACATGCCCTGTAATAAATGATTCCAAGTCATGATAATTAAAATTTAGTCCCTTGTTAAAGCATTCAGTATTTGACAAAATTTATTAAATGTATCATACTTGTTTCCAAAGCTTAATATTAACCCGATGTGTCCAATTAGGCACTAACAATCGGTATTTATTACAATCAGGTAACATTTGACAGAAATATCCCCGAAGAGTGTTTAATATTGACTTTATCAGTACATTGTCCGATTCGATTTTTAATTCATCCGGGATAGAATTACGTTATAAGAAAGTAAATATATCATTAAGTTTAAAACGTTTATTTCTCTACATCACATCGACATGATTTTTTATCTTTTAAAAATAACTCATCGACTATTTTTAAAAGGTTTAAAATCGGTATTTTTCAGGTTAATAAATAAGATTTGGACGTTTGAGCATCATTGTAAACAATGCTATAAAATTTGTTCTCAAAATCATTAAAGAAGTCTAAATCATCAAAACAACTGATCGCAGGCTCAGGTGATGGAATTGAAGGTATGACTTTTTCATTATCTTTTTCTGAATCCGTTTTCAAATTGTTGACAGAAATCATTTTATAAGAAAACAAGTTTTTGTCATAAATTATTGTGTAAAATCCTCATCATCGAATTCATCAAATGATATTCTAAAGTTGATTTCATTGTTGAAAGGAGTACTTACTTGAGATTTGCACTGAAGTGCATCCTGTGGTGCAAAGGCATCGTTAATGACTATAGCTGGGAATTCAGCTTCCACAGAGCTAAGGTCACGAAGATCGTCATCAATCCTGATCTTCCCATATGTAGTATGTGGAAACCGTAGAGGTGGAGGGGGTGAATACGTTTCCTTTAAAAACTTCAAATCTTTTATATCAATTTTTACAAGACTCCACTGTTGGCTCCCTAAAATATATGGGGGGGCGCCTAGTACATCAAGGGCCCGCCCTATTAAAAAAGGGACCCACCTCCAGAAGAGGTTTGGACTAATCAATTGTATCAAATCACCCATCAAGTTTGAACGCTGGATTTAAATAACTAGCGCATATTCCGACCAATATATCTACACATCACATAAATGTGTACTTACAAAGAGCTACAAAACCATGACCAACAAAACATACACAACAATGCACACAATCATAAGCACAATGCAAGTGTAAAAGTAAAGTGATAAATGTAAAGACATAAGTAAAGAGAAAGGTAAAAGAAAATGCAAACCAACATGATGATTTATAGTGGTTCGGTTAAAGCTCCTCTTCGCCCTACTCCACTCCTCGAGTATCCAACTCGAGAGTTACTTTACTAATTAACAAGCTCCTTTTTGGCGGAAAAAACCTTATACCAATGCTTACATTATTTTCTGACACTAAGCTAGATGTCGAGTCCTTCTTCGGGTACAACTAAACTTCGTTATGTTTTATGGCCCACTCATAAAAAACCTTGTGTTTTATGGCCCTAAACACATAAACCTCTTGCTCGCTTACCAATATTTTCTGACACAATATAGATGTCGAGTCATAATCTTAGCTAGAACCAATCTACTACTTCACCAATGTATTTTAAGGCCTAAAATACTAACCAACCCATAATCAACACTTCTGAATATACACACCATTCGGATCTACACACTATTAAAGATTAGAATACAAATGTTACAAATGGTCTAATTAGACTACATAACTTCGGATCTTGAAGATGACCGAAGTTCTTCTCTTGCAACATTAGGGAAAAGAAAGAAGTCGAAGATTGGATCACATTTAAAAAAGATTAAACAAGTTAAATGATCAAAGATTTAGAGAGATTAGAGAAATTCATGCAAAAGGGTTATGAAATCAGTTGGAGATGACCCACTATTTATAGGAGCTGAAAGCTGACAGTCTGGCAACGACGGTCCCTTATATATAAGGGGGCCGCCGCCTAGACTCCGCTCCCTTTTTTGTCTTTTTGTGGGGAAGGTTTGTATTTGATATAGAAGTTCTATTTTTGGGGGGAAAACCAGATTTCAAATTTTATATTAAATAAAACATTTCTTTTATTAAAAAGTATTTTGTGTTTATTTATTTTTGTGAAAAATACTTTTGTAGAAATGTAATGGTTAGAAAAAAAAATTTTCTTTGATCATCCTAACAAATGTTTAATTTGTTTGTACATACCTTATGTGATTTACATCGGGTGCAAACAAATGTCGGTGTTGATGCAGACTTGAGACATCGAGAGTTGTTGATGCATGTATGCATTGATGATTTGTGATTACGAGTAACTTGCGTACTTTACGTTATGTATTACAAGTTACATGTTTGTCATCACCAAAACATAAAGAGATCGTATAGATTAAAATATCGCAAATATTTTCACACTACAATCCCACCCTTTTTGATGATGACAAAATATGTAAACTATAGCACATAGTAAAGTTTAAAGGTTACTCGTTTACACTCCCTTCTCCCCCTTTTGTCGAAGCAAAAAGGTATACGTTTGGCTTATAGGTTGGGATCATATAAGAGTTTCAGGTTTGAGAAGAAGACATAAAAGAGGGTAACGTGCTCCGTGTATATATATTGGAGGAATTTAAAAGGATGAGGTTCTCTAGTATAGAGGGATTGAGGTATGAGGAAATAAAGGTGAAGGTGATGTGTGTTTCGTTTTGATAGTTTAGACAAGTCATAGAATGAAAAAGAAGGCTTGAAAAGAAGGTAGGTACTTCAAGTATATAAATTAAAGTATGAGAAGCTGACCAAGTTGATGGTGACTTTAAAGTGGAAAAGATCTACGTATTAGAGTACGAATGAACCCTGTCCATGAAATTGACACCCCCGATGTTGAACCCAATGAACAAAATCTTCTTAGCTTGTTAAAGCTTTAGTTTAAACTTTGATAAATCGAAATAACTATAAGAGAAAACAAAGAATTGTGAACAAACTACAAGTTATACAGAATCTACGTTGTAATGACTAAGAAGAACAATGAATACTAAACTTTGAATATATTGATTGCTAATATTCTGCCTAGGTTACAGAATAACTAACTATGAGATATGAATTCTATATATCTCTAACTATGCCGTAGGGTTCCTTTTATACACTAAGAAAACCCTAATGGGCTTACAAAACCGTACTATGATAATGCATATCTATTCCTAATTTTTACTCATTCAAATCATAATAGCAGTACAACAATATAATACTAAACAGCACTTACCTATAACTAACAGTACTAACTATACTGGCAGTACTAACAATGTACTGGCAGTACTCACTAATATAACTAACAGTACTAACTACTTAGTCTGTTTTCTTTAATCTTTAGTAGCAATACTAACCATCACCAGCAGTATCAAGTTGAATCAGCAACACTAAGTTATAAAAGTCCATAATTCCCAACAATTCTCCCCTAAACTTGATATTCACTTTGTTAATCATCAAGTTTCTTCATTATCAATATCTTGAACACTAGGAGGATGTATCAAAACACTTCTGCATTCTGCTACTTGTGACTTGATAAATTTGAGAAGCTCAAATGCCATTGTACTCTCAGCTTCAGCTTTTAGCTTCCAGTTCAACATTTTCTTCAACATTTCCTTGATGAGAGGATATCTTTTCTCCACTAACATGTTGAAGCAGGTCAAAGTACCATCCAATAGCAATGAGTGAACTCCACAATTTTCATACAGTTTCCAGCTAATCAGAGTCCAATCCTGTTGATTACTCCAAATTGCATCTTCAGCATTTGGTTCAAACATTATCTTGAGATCTCCCTAAAGCAACAAATTATAACCTTCTGGAGTATTGTCTTCAAACCTTTTCATCACCAATCTGTGCAAATCCAGTAAGTCTTGTCTATCAAATTTCCTCAGCATACTATATAATTTTTTTGTAATAACTATATACCATGTGCTCTAATTATCTTATAAACATGAATATCCTCCATATCAACACTTCCTAAGTTCTGAGATTCCCAATCAACTATAGGATACTTAACAGACAAAATCTCTGGAATCCCCGAGTCTCATCTTCATCTGGAACAACTGCTAACTATGTTTTCAATTCTTCCTTTTCTTGCTCATAGTCTGCTGTTGCTTCTTCATTACTTTCTGCAGATTCTTGTTCTTTTATCACCTTAGATTTCTTGGGTGACTTTTGCTTACTAGTTTGCAATTCTATTTATTCTTTTGCAAGCATTCTTTGTATTGCTACCATCTTTTTCAGAATCCATAGGCTTAAAGTCATTAATCCACTTCTGCTCCTTTTGGTATAGCTTCTGAAGTTCTTCTAAAGTCTTATGCTTTAGTTGTTGATGAGTGTACTTACCCATATGTTTGAGATAAGTAATCATCATGTTCCTGACTTGAGCTCTTGTAGGTGGTTTGTTCCTTATTGCCTCTGCTCTTTCCGCTGCCAGTTGTTTCTTTCTTCTTTCAAAGTATTCTGCTAATAATGTGGCCCTTTCTTCAATTGTGTATTTTTCTTGCTCTTCATGTGTCAGTCTTACAGCTAGTTCATGATCAACATCCATTTTGGCTTGAATTTCATCAAACTCTTCAGCCAAAACAACATTAGTAGCCTCTTCTTGCTTTTGTTTTTCTTTTTGTGCTCTGTCCAACTCTGCTAACTCTTCCTCATGTAATCTTTGAGCTAACTTCAGCATCAATTTTTTAATTTGAGGCTAACCCTTGATCCCTTGTCATTTTTACTTTCCTGGTTTCCCTCAGGTTTCTTCTTCAACCAGTACACCCTTCACCTTTGTCTTTGATTAATACTGGAAGAGGTTGCAGTATTGTTAATGATCTGCTGGTATAGAATAAGTCCCTCTACATCTCTTTAAAGCAACTCTTTTCCACCTTAGCTTCTCTTCTCTTTTCATCTTTATCAAAGTCTGAGCCATAGACATAGTAACATCCTCATCATCAATGACTGTTGTTGTAGTAGGAGGAGTCCTTGGTGCAGTAGTACTAACTCCCTCACCAGTTGTATTAACTCCCTGGTTCTCTGCATCTTTCTTTTAAACAAAAGCCATTCCTTCATCCACCAGATCATCAAGATCATCAAAATTGCTATCTTTAAACATTGGCTTCGTCTTGTCACTTGTCCTCCCCTGTTTGGATGCATCCTCCTCATCCAAATCATCATCAAAAGACTCAACCTGACTGTATATCCTCCTTCTTTGGTGTGAGATGCTTGACTTCCTCTTTCTTTATAATTTCTTGACTCTTTGATCTAGTTTGAGGATCTCCACCGCTTGAGCATCCTTCTCTTTCTCCAAGTCAAGTACTTGTTTTGACAATTTTGTATACATAACCATTAATTCTTTTAGTTTTAGCCTACCCTTATCACTTTCAGGTGTGTAACCTCCTGTGAGAGGTGAATCATAAGGTGTAGCTGGTACAGTGTTCCATCTTTTTAAAATATGTCCATGGCTGCCTTCCCCCACTTCCAGATGTGTGAACCTTCTAAGGAGAGGTGGTTCATTAGGTTTTTCAAACACTCTCTCAAACCTAGTCTGAGCAGGAGCACCCAACATGGTTTCTTGGGGCCTAGGAATGCCACCTGTATCCATTCTCTAAGGAATGTCAACATTAGGCATTGCCATGGTCTAGGTCCTAATAATGTTATCACTGTCCTGTGCTGTAACTAAGCTAGCATCAGTAGTGATAGCCCTTTCCATACTGTCACCCCCTACTTATGGACAACCTCATCTACTCCAAGTCTAGAAGGCACACTAGTCACTGAGGTAACTCAGTGACCTTTTTGGCTCTCCTATGTTTTTGAGTCTTTTTGTGTTTTCTATGATATGTAGATGGAGATGGGAGTATTTGCTCAATGTGAGCTTCAGTTTGAGGTTCATGGGAAACTGTTAGAGGTGTTTTAGTTTAAAGTGGTGCTGTTTGTGGTTCTGAAACATTTGGTTGTGAGATAAGGTGTGGTTGTGGTTCAGGTGTTACTGAACCTTTCACCTCAGGTGCACTTGTTTGCACCAACATAGATTCAAAAAGTAGAGTAACTTTTCCTAAAAAACCTTTACTTTGCCTTGCCATATATGAGAAAAACTTTTTAGTATGGGCATTTGACTTTTTAGTAAAGGCATGGGCTTCATAATATCATAAAGAGGTTCTGGTAATCATTAAGCTGGTTATCAAACAAGAGTTGTTAAAAAACCTTGGATACATTAAAAACTCTTTGATCCAAGTTCTTACATACCATAAAAAATCAATTTAGAAAAAATAAATTTTTGACCCTTTGCAAAACATATAACTGCTGAAGCCAAATTAGTTAAAACTCATTCCAACCAGTTGATTTTGAACTTATACAATGAAGGATGGTATGTTTCAGAATTTCATTGTGAGAGAAAAAACCTTTTTTGAAAATTACAGTTTTTGTTGAAAGCTATTCATACACATATCAATGTAATTTTTAAAATTTTTATCAAATTTGTGAGGTAAGTAATACCATCCTCATCATCAAAGAGAAGATCATTCCTCACTGATGATTCTGTTATCACTACTGCCTTGCCATCAACTATGGCATGTATTTGCTTCACTAAATTGACTGTTTTGGAAGTGGCAGTATTTCAAAACTATCAATATAATAAGCAAAGATAGATGGGATTTACAGTGAGAGCATAATTGAATCGAACATGAAAGAGAAGTCCACTATCCTATGAAATTATGCATTCTCATCATCTTTTCCCAATACGTGACATGTTATGTTTGGTTTACAAAAGCAAGATAGCCATAAAATAATTGAATTTTGTGGTTGAAAATTCTATTAGGGATTAAAATGAATTTAAAAGCAATAGGTATTTGTGAAAGATATTGTTTGATTAATAGGCTTATATAAGCACTAAAGAAAACTTAAGAGGAAAGTAGCCATTAATTTGTCAAAAATTACCCCTGAATAGTATTTAGTAACGGTAACTTTAGCAGCACTAAGTTAGGCTAGCAGTACTAAGTTTGTACTAGCAGTACTAACTTTCGCACTTATAGTTTTTTATGTTTGGCAACAACCTAACCATCAACGAGTTTGAGAAATTCTTACCAGTCGTCTTTTTTTTTTAATCGTTTTCCCTAGACTACCAATTCTTCTTGCCTGTTAGACATTGAGAATTGATGACCATTTAGCTATGTGGTTAAAACCAACATGTGAAACATCACAGAATTAATCAAGACACAGCATTCACAACCAAATCAATCATATCCATTATTAATCAAATAACCTTTAAGCTCTAATCCTACAAAATGTTAGTTCCAAACACAAAGAAACACAATCTAAAACATCTTACATTGCTCATAAATAACTACAGTAATAACTTTAAGCTTAGCCTTACTAATATCATTTACCAGAATTAACCACTTCATCACTTGGCCAGCCTTTGCATTCTATTCTAAATAAGCAACCATGATGTAGAATCCTTTGTACTTAAACCAAAGTTCCATATAATCCTCCCTCAAACAAAGCTTCTAATGTGTATTATAATCTGCACCAATTCACATAATTAGCAGCACTAACGGAGCCTAGCATAGTAACATTTGTACTAGCAGTACAAAGTTTCACCCATCAGTATTAACTAAGCCCAGCAGTAATTAAATAACTTGGCATCATTTTTAATTTTCAATACCAAATCAACCATAATATGTGTATAAGCCTTTGTACCTATACACAACTAACCTCCCCTTAATCCATGCTCTAAAGATTAAGCATACCAATGCCTGCAACCAAAAAGTTAAACCTGCTAACATCAAAAGCCTTTGTGAGAAGATCTGCAACATTATGGTCTGTATGAATCTTGATCACTTGAATTAACCTCTTCTTATAAGAATCTCTGATGAAATGGTGTCTAATCTCTATGTGCTTGGTTTTAGAGTGAAACACTGGATTCTTTACAACACAAATGGTGCTTTCATTATCAATGTAAATCTTAGTGTTCATGAAGTTAAATCCATAATCAAGCATTTAATTTTGAATCCATAACACCTGTCCACAACAATTAGCAGCAGCAACATACTCTGCCTCAGTAGTAGAGTTGGCTACTATAGTCTGCTTCTAACATTGCAATGAAATCAACCTCTTACCAAGAAATTGACAACCTCCTGTTGTGGATTTCCTGTCAAGACTAGCTCCAGCATAATCACTATCAGAAAAGGCTTCCAAGTCAAATGGTGAATCTCTAGGATACTAAAGGCCCAATTTAGGTTGCCCTTTCAAGTATCTAAAAATCCTCTTCACAACATGAAGATGTGAGGTTTTAGGTGTAACTTGGACCATGCATGTAACACCCCCATTTTTACAATATAGCAGCGGAAGCTAATCTGGGGTATTACTTCATGGATACAACAACAAATCATAGAAAAACAGCTTTAAAAGAGACTTAGTTGTTTGGAAAAATTTGTTATCATTCATTATAAAGTAGAAGTTTTTACAAAATGTAGGTCCCAAAATCTAAAATATCAAGTTTGAATGATAACAGTTCAGCCACCTTCGAGTCCATGCCACTCTGTACCGCAACTTGCTTAATTACCTGAGATAAACATGCTAGAAAGGGTCAACACAAAGGTAGAGGAGGGGGGAAGGAGAAGAGGGAAGGGGAGGAGGAGGTGAAATTCCATAAGGTTTGAACTTAATAGTTGACTACAAGTTATAGTGTAAATACTGGTATTCGGGCAGGAAAATTATAAAGAAGAACAGTATTATCATGGAGAAAGTATTATTACCCTAAACTTCATGAATCCACGATAAGAGATATTAAAGAGATATTAGGAGATACTACCCAAAGAGACATTGGGAGATATTACCCAAAGAGATATTGGGAGATATTACCCAAAGAAATACTAGGAGATATTACCCAAAGAGATACTAAAGAGATATTGTGAGATACTACGGGTTTATAAGATATGTAAGATTATAGTTTAGCATAACACTTGCATTCATGATTTTATAGTATGTATCACGGGTTTATAAGATATGTAAGATTATGAATTCATTAAGTCTTTGAAAAGTAATCACATTGTTAAAGATAAGGAGATGTAAAAGAGTTGAACAAGCATGTATCCCCCCGTCGGGTTATTAATAAAACATGTAAATAAAATAAAGGTGGAGGTATGACTTCACCTGATATGTAGATTAAATCATATGCCCAAAATGAAAGCTGACGACTTATAACAATTTACCAGGGAAGTTGATATAGCAAAATGATAATAAACAGCCACGTCAAGCAACCTGAGTAAATATGTTGAGTCTTAGGAAGATTGTACTCTAGAACTTTAGTTTTAAGAAGTGTATGAGTTTTGATTGAAGAGTTTGGAATTATTGTATCACCGTTCGGGCCATCATAATTCAGAAGTCATATCATTAGACGTTTGAGGAGCTAGGGCACTTTAAATCGTAAACCCAACAACTCAGTCAAAACGTAATACCAAGATGAAACCTCTTAATATGAAGCTCCCTAGTATTGTGGTACAATATAGCTTCCGGATGATCGGTTTTAAGCGTTTTATTCAATATCTGGAAATGTTAAGCACGTCAAGCGTTAATTAAAGTTATGTCTGGTAATGTTTTGAATGTGTTTTTATAATTTTTCAAAATGTTACATTTTAGACCCTGGGGTTTGGAAAATTGCAAGTAGACCCCTAGGGTTTGCATTTTTACGACTTTGGTCCTTCAACTTTGAAAGATATACCAAGTAAACCTTGGACTTTGAAAAGTGACATAATGGACCCCTGGAGTTATAACTTTGATAAATGACACTTTTAGTCCTTTTAGTTATAAAGTTTTCCGAAAGGTTATGATATATACCCCTTGCATGGATTACAAAACATGTCCTAATTGCGCATGAAAGCTTAGTTTTAACATTTCAATAGACATTTATAAGTTATAATAAACTAAAATATGAAGTTTTAACGCAGCACAAGTTTAATTTAACGATTCATTAAGCTAAAAGGTAAAACGGGTCAAATTAGGGTTTTAAAATGAAAACGCGCGGGTTTTAAGATTAAATTCTTTCATGACTTATCAAAGCACTTATTTTAACATTATATAAGCTTATTAGGATAGATTATAACAATATTTTACAAGTTTAGCTCATAGTTTAAGTAAAAATATGAAATTAGGGTTTTGGGTTTTTGGATCAAAAAGGCATAACACTTAGGTTTTTGAGTTCAAAGCTTTATATTATGATTTTAGCAAGATCATATGAACATTATACATTATGAAGCAAACATAAGCTTAGAAAACCTGGTTTGAGCTATAGCTTGAAAATGGGTCAGAATCGGGACTTTCGGCTTCGTATGCCTAGAATAACGACTCCCGGGCTTCGTTTCTTGGTTTCTTTTGCTTCCTTTCTAGCTTGATACTTTAAGATCACTTAGGAGCATATGAGAGCAAATCAATAATCATGTAAGGGTTATAGAGGAGGAAGTGGGGGATGAAGAAAAATGAAGAGTTTAGGTTCCTATTTATAGTAGTTTGAAGGTATAAGGAGTAAGCAACACTTAGTATCTGTTGAGGAAACATTTTAACAAGCGCAGCTACAGAGTGGAGCTCATAGGGAGTGAATGTTAGGTCTAGACAACGCTAGAGAGGTGATGTGGAGGGTGTTTTGTGGTGGTTTAAACATCGGCAAGACTTAAGGACCAAGTGAATCATTGGCTTTAATTTAACACAAGGAAATGGTATAAGGAGGGTGGGTAAGAATGCTTAAGGCTTCTAGAAGAGTTTATTGGGTGTCTCATTTTACATTGTATCGAATTTAGAAGGGGTTTAAATGGTCATCGAGAATCAAACCAGGGTCATTTTGGGTTTGACGGGTTTCTTCAAAGGTCTTAACAAGGTACAAAAGTTATAAAATATTAATATTGAATGAAATAGGTAGTTAAGGTCTGGGATTAAAGTATTACAAAGATTAATCAATTCGTTTGGGTTCAACCGGATTAGAATTTAAGAAATGTGAGTACGATATCAACTAGGGCACGTTTAGGGTTTTCTTGACTTTCTTGCTTATATTTTTGCATACTCTTGATTAGGAATGATGGAATACAAATCCTAGGGCTTATATAAAGTATTATCAATGAATTTTGGTCGTTGGTTTAAGTTATAATGGGTTGAAATTGAGAAAATGGGTCAAAGTTACAATTAGGGCATAATTAGGGTTTTCTGGATTCGTTAAGGTTTTCTAGGCTTTGATTTCTTGGACATATTCCAGTTAATGATAGATAATGATTTTTAAACTCATTTTATGAGTTTATAATGGCCCTTGGTTGGTTATTTGGGATTAGAATGGTTTAAAACGAGTAAACGGGTTAAATGAACCAATTATGTACATTTAGGGTTTCTAGGGATATGTTTTACGTAACAGGTGAAAGTAAAATGATGAATAATGATGAAATAATGATTGAAATAGTTCGAAAATGATTTAAAAATAATTTTATTACAACTTATTTGAGTGTTGGTTGGAGTTATAATGATAAAAGCCAAAAACAGGTCATGGTTAAAAGAAACTGAGCTCTGTTTAGGGTTAGTTTTGAATTAGGTTTGAGTGCAAAAAGAGTAGAAAGCTTATTTTTTTGGAATAAATAGGGTTCATATATTGTAAACTGATATAGTTAATCTAGCTTAGTGGTAGTGAAGAGATGAGAATGAAAAAATGGAGGATAAAGACGGCTATTTTTAGAGATCATGCTTAATGACTTGTACATTGAGCTTTTAGAGATTTGTACTTTGACTTGAAGAGATTTTATATTTTAAATGAGATATCATATTACTTGTACATATGCTTTAGTAGCTTGTGCATTCACTTAAGGAGTTAACCCTTCCATGAGATTAGGGTTTAGGGCATCCGATAATGGTTTAAAGCCCGTTTTGTTATGATGTTGCAAATGGTATCTTTTAGGAATATTGTACCTTGTAATAATGATATTATGATATAGACTTGATATGTTATGATGTTTGCTTGACATATATGAAGATAGGATTGCCATATGTAGGTTGTCCGAGTCCGTTAACTTGAGTTATGCAGGTTATATTGCATATTGAGTTATTAGCAAAGTAATGTAAAGTAATTTAAAATCCGAAAAAAATTTCCCTGAAAAAGGTGAGTTCATATATAACTGATAGATTGTACATCATCTAACTTAATAGATGGATATTTACATTTATGAAAATTGTGGGTTGTTATAGTCTCCACCCCTTATAGAAATCTCGTCCCGAGATTTAATTTAAAGTTGAATTGAATGGATTTAAGTTAGGCTAATCAAGGTTACAAGTTCACTAGGTGTGATGTATTTATAATTATGTTGTACACCATAATTATAATTACCTTCTTTCACACGTCTAACTAATTATTCACAGATCATACCTCTGGTGACAGTCAATAAATTTCTCTAGATTCAGGTAGAATCTAGTGGAAATGGAATACGTTGCGCAACTCAATCATAAAGAATCGGTATTCATTACCGTTAAAAGTCACATCAAATACGAATACCTAATCACGAATCTTTATCAAAAATTTTTCATACTAGTGGATTGAAATCAAGTTGAATAATTGCATAGAATCTTGTGTGTTTCTTATTATTACGGTTACATAATATAGGAAATTTTTTGAGAATACAGAGATCATGGAATGAGTGGAAGTCAAGTGAATATTATGAATTTGGAGAGTGTTTCTAATCAAATCATGTGAGATATAAGATTTTTGAAATGAACAAATGATGAAGGTAATCATGAAAAATGAAGGTAATAATAATAAAGATTAAAGGATTGATTTAACAAAGGCATTGAAAGAAAACTTGTTGTACGTATGTTATATATCCTTAAGTACTACTTATTTATAATTAATTCACTTACAAAAGAAGCGTCCAACTCCTGTAACTAAGAATTTATAAATCCATAGTTCAGGGAATAATATCCTTATTCAAATGAAGAAGTGACCTAATTCATTTCAATAAGATGATCATAAATCGTCTTACTTAAGCATAAAAACACGATATGGTAATGTGTAGAAAATGAATTGTTAGATAATATTTAGATGTTGATTGTACTGACGCCTATATAATCGAGGATGATAATAAAGGTATGAGGAGAGTATTCAGAGTTGAATATAATAGAATCGATGGAATTGACAAATAATGTCGAGTTTTGATATCATCAGATAACAAGATGTAACAGAATCATTACTTTATTATTTCATGGATAACTTTACATACGAACTTTACATATGAAATAGAGTTGATACTTATGCTAAGTATCTTATAGTAGGATAAAAGTAACAGACGACGAGGATTGATGATTGAGGTTTTTAGATTGAAGAAGATTCTGATGAGAGTTGAATATCCTCGAGAGTTGTTTCTAGGGTAGAAATCCTAAAGTGAACAAAATTAAGCTCATCCCTAAGTATGTTTTCCTGTGGCCCTGTTGTTTGCTTTTGAGCACCGATTTGCATAATGTCCTTTCTTTCCACAGGCATTACAAGTTACGGATACCATTTATAGATTAGTTCTAGTGGTTGATCTTTTGTTTCTGCAGTTCTTGGTCAGATGTCCTATTGGTTCGTCTGATAGTATACGTATAAAATACTACTAGGCAAATCAATGATAAAAAGATTCCGGAAGTATGATTCCCGGG
>BQNB010148844.1:0-16247 GCA_026074375.1 Tanacetum coccineum | reverse complement strand
AAGGTCGTTTTCTATATCTTGATTTTTGTACTTTGACGTAGCACCCCATTGTTACCTTTCCGCTGCGATATAATTTTGGGGGGTGTTACAAATATCACCATAGATCAACTAATTCCCCGAGTCTTCCCTATATCCTTAACTGGAGCCGCAAGTCGATGGCTAAGAAACGCAACAACTGGTTCTATTAAAACTTGGGAAAATCTTAAAACTAAGTTTTTGAACAAATATTACCCACCTGGTTGAACTTTAAAGAAAATAGAGGAAATTAACAACTTTCAGCAAGAGCCAGATGAAACCCTTTACCAAGCATGGGATCACTTTAAAGAACTCTTGATGAAATGTCCTCAACACTACCTGACTGAGACGCATGAGGTAATTTTGTTCTATAACGGGTTGGAAGTTCCAACATGATAGATTCTTGACTCAAGAGGCGCCATTCCAACTAAAACTGCTACCGATGCAAAAGTGGCCATCCAAGAGATGGCAGAATATTCTCAAAAATGGCACAATGGAACATCTAGGGGAAGAAGTACTGAAACTTCTGACGGATTGGCTGCTATACAAGCGCAACTTAATAATCTTGGACGAGAGATCAAGAAGGTAAATGAAAAAGTTTATGTTGCTTAAGTTGGATGTGAACAATGTAAGGGACCCCATTACACCAAATATTTCCCACTCAAAGAAGAAGTTACCTTAAAAAAGTTTACTACATGCAATTTGGTGCACCTTTTCAAAAAGGGGGATATAGAGCAGCAGCTCCAGGATTCTACCAAAGGAATAACGCAAATCATTCATTTCAAGAACGAAGACAATCTATGGAAGAAACTGTGAGCAAATTTATGGGGGAATCAGCGAAAAGGCATGAAGAAAACTCCAAGTTAACCAAACTTTAACGGATGCTGTCTTTCGGAACCAAGGAGCATCAATTAAAACTTTGGAGATTCAAATCGGGAAAATAAGCAAATTGCTACAGGAAAGAGGATTTGGAAGCCTTTCTAGCTCTACTAAACCAAACTCGTGAGACCATTTTAAGTCGATCTAGACTACTATTGAAGCTGATACATACCAGATACACCATATGGGATCTTCCTAATACCCCATATCCACCCCGCTAGACAGAACACTATTACCCATGGCAAGACAAACGACAATTCCATTTCCAAGTCGTTTGTATGAACATTACTGTGGAGATGAGAAGGGAATTATGGACCACAATTCTCGGAAGCTTATGGAGCTTCACATATCAATAATACCATACCCAGAAAGGAGAAAGATCCAGGAAGTTTCACTCTACCTTGCTATATTAATAATGTGTGCTTTGATAATGCCCTTGTTGACTTAAGAGCTAGCGTTAGTGTTATGCCTCTCTCGACCTACCTTAACTTAGGATTAGGCGAATTAGCTCACACTAAGTTGACAATGGAATTACCGGATAAGATAGTGAAATATCCAAAAGGAATAGCTGAAAACGTACTAGTAGGAATTGGTAAGTTTGTTTTTCCCATAGACATTATAATCCTAGATATGCCCGAGGATATCAAAGTGCCCTTGATCCTCGAAAGACCATTTTTGTCTACTGCCCATGCTAAGATTGATGTTTTAAAAAGAAAGATTACTTTGAGGGTAGGGGATGATAAGATTATTTTCAAAAGTGTTAAACATGCTAATAGTTTGATTAAGAGAGTATATATGATAAGTTTAAGAGAAAGAATGGAGCTTGATTTAGAAGCTAGGCTAATGGGAGAAACTTTGGTGATTAAAACATCATTAGACCTTTTGATTGGAGATTACATAGAGTTAAACGATCTAAATGAACCATTAGAGCTTTGGAGAAATCAAGTTAATGATTTAATGCCCACCGTTGATGAAGGTGAGGTAATTGATGCACCCATGGATGATTTAGTCGAATCTAAGAATGATGAACTGGATACAGGAATTGATGATTATCCTACTAATTACGACTATAATAAGAAGATCCATATTGATTGTGCCCACAACTTAAAGTTTTTATGCATGATAGGATTTAAATTTGTACACATTAACTTCTTTCTAATATCATACGTCAATTTGATGTTCAAAAAGTTTTATAACTCTATCATCAAAGACAAATTAGAGTACAAGGGGAATAACGTTGTAGGAGCCTTAATTAATGTACCTATCTTTGTTGAAACTTTTTCTGTTATAACAGATTTTGCAGTTTTGGAAGATATGGATACTTATCACGATGAAGGAATGGGTGATGTTATTGTTGGTGAACCGTTCTTAAGAGAAGTTGGAATTAAAGCAAGATGGTTTGAGGGAACGATTACCCTTTACAAAGGTGACAAAAGTGTAACTTACCAAATGGTGCGGTCACATCCAAGGTTAAAAACCATACTAATCAACAATGTAACAAGATCCCACCATTACTTAAGGTAAGCGAAAATGATAAGATGAACGGAATCTCACACTCTTACCAAAAGCTCAAGAGGTTCTACAAAGGGTGTTGAAACCTAATTGTAGGCTTCATAGATCGTTTTGCCCATCTAGGATATAATAACATTGAATGATATAAAGTACAGCGGAATAACAAATAAGAACATCAATGTTATCACAAGGTTTTCTTTATTCATACTAATAAACTATAAACTATTCGACTTTAATCAGTCGACTATGTTATCTAGATAACTAACTATTACACAAACTAATAAGCTAACTATTAGACTCTTATTGGAGAGATCTAACTATGATGGATAATAAAACTATTCACCCTACCTCTCTTTATATACTAGAGAGGCTAGGGTTTACAAGAAAACCTAGCTTTGATATTAGTTTAAATTAACCGCAGGTACCAAGATAGGAATACACATTTTTCCTATTATTTACACAGGACCTTGGAAGCAAAAGAAATCGACAAAGTTGGTGAAGTATCAATCATACGGAGTCCTATGTGTGATTGTAGACATGCTAGAATTCGGACGCATCTATAACATTAATTCTTGCTAAAAAACTCAACATGGAGAATCTACAGAACAAATATCAGGGGAGTTTCTCATTCTAATTCTTTTTAATTCCCGTATTTAATGTTTTATCTATACAACGAGGACATTGTATAATTCAAGTGGGGGGATGGGAATTAGAATGTATACTTGTCCTATTTTTCACACTAAAATACTTAAATTATGCTCAAATTTAAAAAAAATTCAAGCATACTTTTGTGAAATTACTTGATACATAACCCGCACACAATAACCCTTGTTAGATATTGTGAGGATTTAACCTTATCCGTTTCCAAATGTTTACCCAAATTCCACAAAATATGAGTGTGCCGGTGATGTAGTTGACTTTAGAACTTGGCTTGGTATATCTATTCGAGACCGAAATAATGAGTACTGTGGATTTAGATGGAGTAACTTGTTTAAATTGGTAAATTTTAGGATTACACCCAAATCGCCTTTACATGTTACTTATTAACTAACTACACTGGTTAGTTAAACCCTATATAAACCCTTTGTTTACTCTCATTTTAAGAGTAAGATACCCCTAGAACAACCTGTAGAGCCAATCCTTTAGGAACTACACCAATTATTTGTTTCGTTACACCTTTAAACCTTAGCCTACCCTGTTAGATTAAGTTTATTTTACAGTTGCTAGTTGCTTTAAGTGTAAAGTTTGTATTTCCCGAGTCTTGTGTCTATTTTGGTATGGTCGGAAGAAATTTGCACATCGCAAATGGGAATGTATATTATAGTCAAAACTCATGTATTTTTACTACCATCACAATTAATGGTACGTCCGAAGAATGAAGGAATTATTGAAGGAATTATCCAGAATTATTATGGTCGTGAAGATGGTGAAATTACACTGAGTTTCGTAGTATAGTGTTAGCAAAAAAATTGAAAAAATTAGAAAAATCATAACAAAAAGAGAAGGAAAGTTTGAAGATAATCGTTTCGCAACTACCGAAGGATTATTCGTTGATACAAATCGATGATGTAGAGTATTATATAAAGTGGAAGATATTGCCACTTGCCTTGTAAAGTATGTAAAGTACGGGATGATTGGGAAGTTGACCGTTACGAGAACGCCAACTTAGGTTGTTGTTTTTGATTTATGATCAAGACGTTGTAAATAGTTGTGTCTTTATCGTGGTAACGGTCGAGAAAAAGTGTCCAGCAACTTGTATTTTAGACTTAATCTATTTGTTTTGTAATTTTTATATAACAACAATTTAATTCCCTTTCCTAATCATTAACCATGGGTTTTACGCGAATGAGGATGTGATCGAGCGTGCATGTCTATTCCGTCGTTACGGTCATGTATGCATGTCTCAGCTGCCTTGTTGGTTTATTACTATTGGTGAAAGTTAGAAGATCCATACCCTATATTACTCTACTATTCCTACTCTTTAGCTTATTTGAGGTGGGGAGTGGTGTGAGCAGTTTAACATGTGTCTAATTCCCGTCGTTTACGGGTGTGTATGTGTGTTTTGTCGCCCTTCTGGACATGATATTTGTATCGATTAAGATTTGTTGAGTTAATCAAACCCTTAAGCATTATCATACAAAACCATATTTACCTTTATAAAACTTGTTACTCCTTAGCTTTAGCTGGGTGGGGATGTGTATCATTGCAAGCTTATGATAGCATACTCGTCGAAATGATCCGAGTATTTGACGCAGGAATTGGTTAATGTTACCACCTAGTTTAGGTTGGAGTTATTTGAGTGTTTTCTTCTTCCTATTTCGTGAGGTGTTTGGTTGTGTTATTGTAAATAGAATCAAATAAATTCTTTAACGGGAAAATATCCTTAGGGATAATTTTTAAAAAATTCTAAAGGATACTTAACGACAAGTAGGATTAATGGTGGGGTTATTTTTGATGGACATCAAATAACGTCTATTTATAGCATCATGTTTTACCATGAAATTAACCTATTATTTTTGTTACTAATTATTGCAAATAATTGTTACTTAATCGTTCATATTTGAGAATTGCAGTAATTATGGAGTACTTGGAGAAACTTGACTAAAAGGCATGCATTCTAGAGCTTAAACGAAGATATTTTAAAGATTACTGTTCTGACTACCAATACGCTATATCCATTAAGGAAGATACGGGGTATCCTTGCCTACACTCACCAAAGACCACAAAGGAAACAAGTTTAATACGTTGTATCTAGTGAAGACCAATACGCCATATTGGAAATATAGCATGTGGATATTCTGGAAGATATCAAACGTGGTCCCTACTCCAAGAAAGCCCAATACGCCGTATCCAATCCCTTAGATACGCCGTATCGACACTAACTCCAGACCCTATAAATACAAAACTCAAAAACGAGTTTTAAGTATGCTAAATTATATTCCCGATACCTAAACCACAAAAGTAGATTTTAAGAGGAGAAAAATAGCAAAAGAGGTCGAACAACGCAATTAATTCCATAGGAGACAACGTGTAATTTCTTGTACTTTTGTAACCGTTCAGTTTTTGGTATCATTCGTTAACTCGGTTAGTTTACCTTGGCTAAATCATTACTTTTGTATTAATTATAATGTTTGAAGGCTAATACCTTCGGGTATTTGCCATTATTATGAAGATCTTAATGTTTGGTTTGTTTATCTCGATTGCTTAATTTATTGTTGATTGCTTGTTTATGTTTATCAGTTTATACTTGTTTACGTGCTTTTGTATGCGACCTTTCATTCAACTGGATCTAGTGATACGGACCAAGTAATCTAGGTGCCGGGATAGCTCTCCATATAGTAATTTATACATCTAGAATCATAGGATCACAAATATTGTCCTTCTAAAACCGTGCTAAGGATACGCTTCTGGCTTAACTAGTTAACGGAAACTGCCTTTGGTTTATTGAACATGTTGACTAGTAGGTGAATCTAGATAATTTAACAAATAATGTTCTGATTCCATTGGATAGTTGGACAAGTGGACTACTAGTGTATAGATTGCCATTAAGCAGTAAGTGGGTAAAGTCTCTATGAGATAGGGTTTAACAAGATCACCATTGCTTTAATCTCTAAGATAGATTACAATAAGCAAATAAGGATGCTTTATGCGGATGCTTAAATTGTGACAGATTTAATGTGTCTAGGTCTTAGGATGAAGTTCCCCCTAAGTCTAAGAATGATATGCCTTTTCGAGATAAGTAATCATTGCACTGAATAAACAAACCAACATTCTAATCAGATTAATGACGGCTAAGACAGTTTTCTATTATAAGGCTCGACCGCTCTTTTATCTTCTGTTAATTTGCTTGAGTGGGTTAAAGTGTCTTGAATTGATTGTAGTTACCAACTAAACCCATGCTAGTCTCTCAAGCTGAAACCCCTGATTGTTGTTTTTAAACACACAAAAATAAAATATATAATATAATACCACAAGAAGAGCAATTAAGAAAATTCCCTAAGGAAAATTCACTCTTAAAAGATATATATAATATATAATATACGTATGTTTTTCGGAAAGTATGATTTCCCGAGTCGTTTTCCCAACGATTTGAGAAATTGAAACCTCGCTTGATATTGGATAATGATTTGAATAGGTTCGAAGATTGATTGGGTTTTCTATAACTACTAATTAAAAGCATAATTAAAAACAATTAAACACTTTAACAATTAACGGGACAAATAAAACACGACTAAAAAGCAAATACACTAAAATTAACTCCTAAAAATGTAAACTAAATTTCTAAACCTAAATTAGGACAAAAGAAAATTTTAAGAAAAAGAAAAACATTTTTTTGATTATTTTTGAATTTATTATGAATTAAAAACTATTTAAATCTAATTAAATCCTAAAAATTAGCAAATTAAGTCCTAAAAATTTAGAAAAATGAGTTTTAAACTTAGAAAAGTCTAAAATAACATAAAAACTCAGAAAACAATTTTTAACTATTTTTAAACTTAAAATTAAAAGCTTAAAAATTAAAATTAAAATCTAAGAGTGGTGAAATTGATTTTTCTGATTGTAAACCTAAAAGTAATTTTTTTAAAACTAAAAACTATTTTTTTGTAATTTTCTGAAACTTTTTTCTATTTTTTATGAATTTTCTAAATTAAAAACTTAAGAAAAATGATTAAAAATAAAATACTTAATGGAAAAATATGAAAAATTCAGGAAAAGTCAATGACATAACAAAGTTTGGGGGGAAAATAAGAAAACTCACCCAACTTATCTAATAAGCTGGGTAAATGAGCTTATATGCTACGGCTTATTAAGGAAGAAGGGAATTAAAAGGTGTATAAGTATTAAAAGGGTGGAGTTATGGATGGATGAGCTATTGAAGTAAGATGGTTAACACGTTGGGTTTATAAGAGTGAGGTCGTGGGTTCGAGGTTGGCAGACACCCCTTTTTGCTATTTTTTTTATTTTTGAAAATTTTTAAAAACCAAAAGCTAAAAACTAAAGATTATAAGTTTTTAAACAACTTTAATAAAGACAACACTAGCTTAAACTCAAAATTAAGCTCAAAAAGAGCTTGTGAAGATCTGCCTTCAGTAAGAAGACTTTTGAGCTATTTTTTAGCTTATTTGGACTAAAAGCTTTGCACAAGCTTCAATATAAGCTCAAATTCAAAAATAAAAGAAGATATAAGGAGCTTAAGATGAGCATAAGCTAGTTCTAAAAAGCTTTTTAACAAACTAATACTATAAGCTACCTAAATTTAATGAACAAACCTGCAAACTTAGGACAAAACTCTAAAAGCTTAAAAAATTAAGCTAAGCTCAGAATGAAAAATAAGCCAAGATTTAAGCTAAGCTTATGACAACTTAACTATCACCTAATGAGCTATAATTCTGGACAAGAAAATCAGATGCCACAACTTAAAATTCTAAATTGAAAAGCTAAGTCTATTACTACTGTTTTTTGGTTTTTTTGGAAATTGTGATGACTTTTGAAAGCAAATTAAGCTAAGTAATTAAGCTAGAAAATGGAATACTAAGTTTGATCTATACTAACCTATGCCTAAACTATAAGATATATAAAAAATAAGACCCTAGATCCTACAATTATAAGCTAAAGTGAAGCTCAAAAGTTCAGCAGTACTAACTGATGTTAGTACTACCGATGCAAATTGCAATTAGCCAAACCAAATGTATAGGGTAACCTAGTGAGGTTACTTGCACTCAACACTCTTGTTGAGTGTGTACAAACTCTAATCAAGCAAGAACCAGGCCTTAGATGGCTTGGTTCAAAAGAATCAAAAGAAAAATTCCCCTGGTGCAGGAACACTAAAAATAAGCTCAAACTCTTTTAATTTTAAAAACTACTGTGAAACTTTTTTCTGAATGTTTTTAAATGAAATCAAAGCTGTCTCAAACAAATTGCACAAATTCCCTTGACTTTTGTTTGTCAAACAAGGTTAACCCAAACACTCCTTAAGGAATTGACATATTTCATTTGAGCTTATGATTTTGAAAGCTAATTAACAAGACTTAAGTACCAGATTATTAACAGCTTATAACTACCTTAATAAACATGATCTAACAACTAGATAAGCTAAAATCAAGGTTTAATGACTATGCTAACTAATTTTTAGGTTTTTTAAAGGTTTTTAAGACAGATTATGAAATACTATTATCTACAACTTATAAGCTAAAAACAGATTAAAATTAATATCTAATAAGCAAGATTAAACACAAATAAGCTCAAATAAGCAACTAAATTAAGCTAATAAGCAGATCTATACTAATAAACTATTATTAAGCTAAATATTGAAAAACAAGGAAAGTAAAGGAGAACTTACTTGAAGCTTTAGCTAAACAAAAGCTATTAGGCTCTTTAGAGCTTATCTACTAGCTCTGGCTTATTTACAATAAGCCAGTAATTGTCCATGAGAACCCTTCCATAATTGGTTCTCCTTCCAAAAGCTCATAAGTCCAAATTAGTTAAGGTGATTACTGATTTTACGATTTGAGTTTAATTAAGACTTGTTTAAGCTCAATCTAAGCTTATAGACTTAGAGAGCTTATGAAGAGCTTATAAAACAGTAACATGACATTTGTAAATTTATAAGCTTTTAGAATAAACAGTTTGTTATAAAGAGAAACTTGATTTCATTAATTGAAAAAGCGTATACAGTACTTTGAAAGGGAAATTACTACTAAGCTATAAAAACGGATTTAAATAATATAAGCTACTACAAAAGTTACCTGAATTAAGCTAAAACTTAAAAACTACTAATAATAAAAGCTACTTAAAAAACTAGATGGTGGTGTGTGTGATAGTGAGGCTATTTATAGCCTGTTGATGAAGATTCTAGGCCTTGCCTTGCTTCCCAAGCTCCATTCAATCATGCCCGTACAATTCTTTAATCATTGGAGAATGATAATTAGCCGTTGGATCACTCCTTGGGATTCACACAGATTGCCAGCGTGGCGATCCGTTGTGAGGCCTTTATTTTTGTTGTGTGAGAGCTTTAGAGTAAAATCAACATCCCCTTGTGCTTTTCTTTCTGCCACGTGTGATTCCTTGCTAGCTTTGGCCAATGAGAGCTTTGATATGACTCATTTGTCCCTGCCATTGTGTTGTAGAGCCTCTGAATTGTCGTCCTTGACCTTCAATTTTGAAAAGCCCTTTGTTTTAACCTGTGGGTAACTCGGGACGATGCATGAACAGTAATAGTACTTTTGGCACCTATTTTAACTGTCACAAGGTAAGTTATATTTAAACTTTGGGACTTTGGCAAGATTGGCCCTTGTGTTTGGTTTATGTAAGTGTAGTGTAAAAAGGACTTTTATAAATGGCATAAATGGCCCTTGTGGTTTTATAAAAAGGGTATGGGCTAGGGTTTTGGGCTTTTGGATCCGGGTATGGCCCATTTAGGCTTAGGGACCATTTGTGTAACTTTCTGAAACTTGGAGGGTTGATTTGAAACATTTTGAGTTTTTGTCTTTTATGGGTTGACTTCTGTTGACCAATGTTTGACCAATTTGATTAAAGGTTGACTTTTCTTGGCTTTGCTTTGCTCTTTGGCTTTTCTGTGACTACTTCCGTGTCCCGTGTCCGGTTTTCTGTTTTTGACGGTTTTCTTGTGTTTTGATATATCCGTTACTTGACACCAAAAAACAACAACATGCTTATCTTTGCTTTTTTAGTCTGTTTTGGCGTCATTTAGGTAATTTTCGGTTGTGTGATTAAACGGATATGTGTATTTTACACTTTATCAAACTTCGCCAAACTAAACGATTGCGTTCCTCAGCAATTATCAAGTGCCTTAAAACCAAATACTCGTAATTCCACCAAACTAAACATTTTGTAAAAGTAGCAAAGTTTGTTTGAGAGAGTTTAAGATGATACAAGTTATAAAAACACCCGTTTTCACTATTTTCAAAGATTTTTTATTTTTTTTGATTTTTCTTGATTATATTCTTAAACTACATCTTATTCTTGTGTTGACTTTAATGCATTGTTTTCATTACCTCCTTGCGTAAACTTTTAGGTTCATGGAACAAAAAGCATTTGAAAAGAGTCTAAAGATACTTCATCTATGCCCGTTTTTTCACCTTTTCCTCATGCTAGCTTAAAAATAAGATCACTGGTAAGTACGGACGCTAGAGGCTAAGACTACTTATAATTAAATGGGAGTTTCTCTTCCGAATAAAATAATACATTTAAGGTGTTGTGTTCAAATTAATTTAAAACCATTAAATCACATATTTGTTCGTTGAATACGACCAAGCTTTACATGACTGGGACTTTTGGGCTAATATGGTTAATCACTTAGTAGATTCACAAACTCAAAGCCAAACAAAAAACCTCCTTAGTTAAGACATCGTGGTTTACTTTGTTCCTTTGAATGAAAACTTCTTCTCTAGCATCCCACCGTCATCGGGTAAGTGCTAAGGCTTTTGAACACCCATCCGTGAGAATACTATCGAAAAGCAATGAACTTTCGATGAAAAGCCATGTAGACTTTTTCAAACCTTAGTTCATTGAATACCTTGGTTTTAGCTAGAAGAATGAAAACTTTTACTATTTATTTTCTAACTTGCAACATTATTATTACTATTTACATTTATTAGGCTAGGACTGTTATCACATCTTTTTTTTGACGACACAATCGGGCACGCTTCGACAATAGAGCTCGTGTTACTTATTATGATACCCACCCTAAATATACATCCTCCATCCTTTCTTTCGATGTCACATCGGGAGCGAACCGACAAATGCCCATGTACTTTATTGAGATGGAGTTTGTATATTACTTATTAACACTAAGGATTTATAACTTTCATCCTTTTTATTCACCAACTACATTTTTTATTTTTATTTATCTTATATATATATATATATTTTAATATAATTAATTCAACACAGATTTTTTGCAAATTAGAAAATTTCGTTTAGAAAACCAAAGTATAAAACTATTGAACTAAAATTCTTATATTACCAATGTGTTGACGTCATCATCGATAAAGCTTTTTCTCTGAATAATTGATTAGTCTTTTAAGAGTAAAACTTATTTGTAAAAATAAGGAGATAACACGTATAATTAATCATTTTAAGACTTCGGGGAAGAAATAACCACAAGTTCTTTTATAAGCCTTTAAGTTTTCAATAAATAAACTTGTTTAGGCATCCTAATGCGTAATCAACAACTATCATCTTTATTCTTTGCAATTTAAAATTCTCTTTAATAAAGAACATTGAACTAATTAGCTATATAAATCCAACTCGGCAATATTAAAATCTACTTGAGATTAGCACAAGTCTTCATTTTATATGATTTCAAGTCTAGCATGTTTAAAGTTACATGAGACTCGCATAAACTAGCATGTTTAAAGTCTACATGAGACTAGCACAAACTATCATCATTAATTGTTAAGGGAGAAAGCTAGAACTCTACACGTTCGATCGGGTCAAAAATTACTTCTTATTCTTACCAACGGAAAACCTACATTCGTGTCTTAACATTTTTTTTTTGACAAATAAGAACTTAAAATTTTAAAATTTTTGCTATTTTTGTGGGAAAACGGGTACGTGAGAACAAAACAATAAGCAGGCAACATCAAATCGATAGATTCCCTCCCCAAACTAAAACGAAACATTGTCCTCAATGTTTAAAGGCGGGTCTCTACGTAAATCTAAGCCGTTTATGAATTATGCAAAGATAAACGTGAATCGATAAGATGAAAGGATATTGGATTTCCCCAAACTAATTTCACACAAAGGAAAGGAAGCTCGAGTGAAACGGGACACAATCACCGGACACGAGAGGCTTCAGAAATTGTTGGGTTGATCCTACAAAAATCACAACAAGCAACAAACAACAAACAACGAGAAATCGGAAGAGGATAGCCTCTTCACACATCACAACACATTAGATAGAAAATAGAAAGAAAATAGAAAGGATAAGCATGGGGTGAACTCCCACGAAGCGGCTTGTTTTTGGTCACCGAGTCGCAAGCTCGACTCGATCCCTGAATTTAGTTGTCCTTAGGGAGAGTGTGGAGATCTGGGACTACCTTGGGTGGTATGTCCCCTCCGAAGTAATGTTTCACACGGTGACCATTTACTTTGAAATTCGGACCATCGGGTTGAGATAATTCCACTGTTCCGTAAGGAAAAACTTGAGCAATAGTGAAAGGTCCTGACCAACGAGTTTTAAGCTTTCCGGAGAATATCTTTAACCGGGAGTTGAAGAGTAAAACTTGATCACCAACATTGAAGATTCGATTCTTGATCTTTGAGTCGTGAAGTTTCTTCGTCTTCTCCTTGTAGATTAATGAATTCTCATAAGCTTGATCTCGAAGCTCGTTAAGTTCATTTAGTTGCAGCTTCCGATGATCACCCGCGGTTTTGATGTCGAAATTTACATGCTTAAGAGCCCAATATGCTTTGTGTTCCAATTCGACTGGTAAATGACAAGACTTTCCATAAACGAGCTGATAGGGTGTGCATCCGATCGGTGTTTTGAAAGCGGTTCGGAATGCCCACAAAGCATCGTCTAGCTTGTCAGACCAGGAGGCACGGTTTTCTCCTACCGTCCTTTCAAGAATACGCTTAAGACCACGATTTGACACTTCAACTTGACCACTCGTTTGAGGGTGGTAAGCGGTAGCTAAACGATGTGTGACTCCATATTTAGACATCACTTTGGCAAATTGATCATTACAAAAGTGGGTCCCACGATCGCTTATTATAGCTCTCGGTGTTCCAAATCGGGCAAAAAGAGACTTTAAAAATTTCACAACTACACGAGCATCGTTTGTGGGGAGCGCCTTTGCTTCAACCCATTTCGAAAGATAGTCGACTGCTACAAGGATATACTTATTCCCTTTGGATGACGGAAAAGGTCCCATAAAATCAATACCCCATATGTCGAAGATTTCACAAACTTGGATAGCGTTTTGAGGCATTTCATCACGTTGAGAAATTTTGCCTTGTCGTTGGCACGTATCACAAGATTTGATCATCGAATGAGCATCTCGATATATAGTGGGCCAAAAGAAACCGGCATCAAATACTTTTCGAGCGGTGAGATTGGCACTATGATGGCCCCCGGTGGGTCCTTCATGACAAGCCTTGAGGATTTCAAGAGCTTCGTGTCCATTTTGTTTTTGAAGAAACTCAAAGAAGCAAAAGGTTTTGTTAAGCTCGTGTGGAGCTTAATAAACTTTGATCTGTTATTACAAGTTATTCTGAAAAGCCCATCAATAAGCTTAAAATAAGCTCAAACTTGACAGTTTGCTTTATTTTGGGCTTTAAGTGCAGAAAATGCTAAGTCCTTGGACTTGGGGTCGAAATAGCATAGACTTGACTTTTTGAAAACTCAAAGAAGCAAAGTTGTTAAGCTCGTGGGGCTTAACAACTTTGTCTTCTACAACTTTTTGAGATAAGCCCTAAATAAGCTTAAAAATAAGCTTAAAGTTGGCTGTTTAGCTTAAATGGCTTAGAAGCAAAAAAAGGGCTAAGTCTTTTTAGACTTAGGGTCGAAATAAGCTAGAACTTGGGCTGAAATAAGCAAAAGGGATCTAAACTAACTTAAATAAGCTACTAGGACACAAGTGAGCTTATGAAATAAGCTCAATAAGCCAGAAGAGAAAAATAAGCAATCCTACACCTAGGGCATTCACAAACAGTCAAAAGCCAAGTTTGGGCTTTAAAATAAGCCCACAAATAAGCTTTTCAAAAGCTGAAAATCAACAAACTTATAAAAGGGCTTATAAGCTCTTGAAATAAGCCAAGAGATTGGGCTTAAGCCCTCTTAAAGGCTAAGAAAATTAAGCCTAAAGTCTCCCCTTTGCACCAGGGGAGCTTTAAGGCTAATTTTCAAGGGCTTATTTGACAGCTTATTAAAAGCTGTCAAATAAGCTCTAAACAAACAAATAAGCTAAAACAGATTGAGAGCCCTAGCTTATGGACTTATGCACCAAATTTTAGCTTTTAAAAAACATAAAAACCTGCTGATTTTGTTAAATGAAAAAGGGTCTTTGGGTTTTTAAAACTGCCACTAGCAAAGACTTGGTGCTTTTTGACTCACAAAGTCAAAAGACCAAAGACTGTGGCAGCTTGTTTTTAACACACAAAATACACACTTTTTTGACACTCAAATTCAAACCACAAGTGCTTAACTAAATAAGCACTTGTGGTGTTGTTAAAAATCTAACAGTGAACAAAATGGTTTATAAAAACTTTGAAAAACAATTTTCAAACTAAAAGGACCTATAAAACAGCTTAAATGAAGCTTAAATCTTAAGCCTAATCTAACCCAATGGCCTTAACCCATGCCAAAGCCATTTTGACCCGTTTTAAGGCTTATGCCAAACACCCCTTTACTTTAAAACTGTCAAACCAAAGTGACTTTAAAATCTATTTTAACACTAAAATTATTAAAACCTTTTATCTACTCTTACTAATATTACACTAATTAAGCTAATTTGACCCTAAAACTTGCAGCTTATTAATGGAAATAAGCCACTTTCTCACCTAGCTTATCACACTAATTTTGGCAGTTTTAACTAAACTAACATATATATGATATGAAAATCATTCTAAACATTCTTAAACATCATTTATCACTAATAAGCACATTAAGCTAGGAAATAAGCTAACTTAGCTTATTGCTACAGTAAATAAGCAAAGTTTGAGGATTAAGTACCTTTGATCCTTTCCACAAAAAGGATCCCTTGAGACCTAAATAAGCTCTAAAACCTACCCTTGGCTTATAAATAAGCCAAAACTAAGCTGAAAAATCCTTAGCCTCTAAACCTGAGCTTAAAAGCTCAATAAGCTTTTTTTTAGCTTATTACTCCTTAAGCTTCCAAAGTGCATCAAAATGGTCAATTATGAACTAAAATGGACAGAAAACAGTATGTAAGAGCTTTTAACAAGTTTTAAACTGAATTTGAGCTTATTAACAAGAATAAGCTCAAATGAGCTTATTGAGAGCTTATTGAGTAAAAATAGCTTGAATTTTCATTAAAACTTAGAATTACAAGTGCATAAAGAGAAGTTAACTTAAAAACACTTTAAACTTTAAAAATTACACTAAAAACTACTTAAAAAACTACACACTTTGCCATAATGGCTTTACAAAGCTTTTTATAGGAAAAACTAAGCTAGAGTCTTGCTTTCTTCTCTCTTGCTGTTGTGCTTGTTTGTAGACACACAAGAGGGTTGTGTTTGTTGTGTGAGAGGATCACAGCCTTTAATCTTGGCCCTTCAATCCTTCTTGGGTCATCTTGGTCGTCGAAATAGGCTTAGGGAGTTGTGAGATTGCCAAGTTGGCAATTTCACAGCTGGGAAGGTTATTGTCCATGGGGTTGGTTGAGTTTATAGGGTAAAAGAAGCTTGGAAACCTGTGAGTACGTGGGGAGTTGAAATGGCGGGAAAAATGAGTTTGTACGAAGGTTGGGGATGACAGGGTACAGGTTTGTAGAATTGGCAGAGTTGGCCCTTGATGGTGTTAACTCTTATTGCACCCGTCGTCCTTGTGGTTATATAACTTTGGGGACTTGGCAAAACAAGTCCCCAAACGTTATAAGATCATTGCACCGCACGTCCTTGGTGATTGAAAGTTATAAGGGTTGACAGTTTTGGCCCTTGAGGTGTAACTTTGCAGAAATGGCAGTTTGCACCCTTGCCATTCATTTTCTCTTTTCTTCATTAAATGTAAGTTTAGGGTTTTTACAATTTCAACCCCAAACTTATATTTTTGGACTTGTTGACTTTTGGATTTGTCGGGGTTGACTTTGACTTTGACCAGTTGACTTTTCTGTTGACTTTTTGACTTGATTGACTTT
>BQNB010148843.1:4616-16247 GCA_026074375.1 Tanacetum coccineum | reverse complement strand
TCTTGTTATGTAATAGGCTAGTCGGGTATCATCGGGCTTGGTCTGTAATCTAATGTTGTCCATGTTAAGGGTGAAAGCCCAAGTTTAGCCAAGCCCGGCCCGTTAAGAAAGCCTATGAGCCAACTAGAATGCTAGGGAAAAAATATTCCTTCACCACACTTGGTGAAGAGTGTTGGTTACTTTTCTATCACTTGTAACTTTCCAACTCTCTAATCTAATCTTCTTTTCTTGTTTCTCTCTCTACTTTCTCTCTCTAAGATTTCTTCTTATTTTCTAGCATCTTGGTAAGGATTATTGTTGTGTAATGGATTAAACTAGTGGGATAACAATTTTGTCTTTTTGTGGTTGACCAAGGGTTGACTTTGTTGACCATTGATAGCAATCTTCCGGCTCTTTTGCACTCTTTTCGTTCCCGTGTCCGTGTTTGTCCGGCTTTAACTGTTTTCTTGTGATTTTTGCACTATCCGTACCTACACATACACAAACAACAAAATACATAAATACAAGCATATTTTTGCACATTTTGATCATTTTAAGGGTCAATTTGGATATAAAAAGGATATGTGATTTCTCACATATCAAAATTCCCTAAACTAAGTGATTGTGTGTCCTCACGCAATATTATATGCTCTAAAACCAAATACCTCAAAAACTTCCCCAAACTAAATCTTTGAAAAGTAGCAGAGACTTTTGTGGGGAGATTTTAAGAAATCACAAGTTTTAAAACACCTCATTTTCCCCTTTTCAAAACTTTTTTCCATTTTTTTTCTTTTTTTTAGAATAAACTTAGAATTTTCCGACTTTCGTTATTTTCATAACTGTTAGGGATCATAGAACAAGATGCATTTCGATCCGAGAATACCCCAAATAGGATAAATTCATCATCCCTGACTTATCACTTATCCAAACCAAGCTTAAAACGAAATCACAATTAAATACCAGTTAAGATGCTAACACTACTCATATATGCAACTTGTGAACTTTTCACTCTCGACAATTATTATATCTTAGGTGAATGTGCTATTTTGAATTTCAACCATGGATCAACGTTTTGCAAACTACTATGCTTCACGTTCCACCCGAGAATAATGAGTTTGAAGGCGAGATCATCCCATGTAGCGAATTTCGTCTCGGCACATCCCAACCTTACGGCTAAGTGACCAGGCTTTTGACACCCTACAGAGACTAGTATCGGGACTCACGGACCTTAGGTTTCAAATACTCTCAAGTTTTCCGTATATACATAGCTTATAAAATAAAATAGTCAAAATTCAAAAGCATATTTGAATTTAACAAAAAGAAATCTTTTTATTAATTCAAACTTAATATTAAATATTTATGCAATTGTAACCCTCAACCTTTTAGAAGGCTGCAACATCGGTTGTGAGACGGCAAGATGCAGCAAATTTTTTATCAGTCTCGGATTTTTATTCTTACTATGTGCTTTCTTTAGAAGACTACCACATCAGTTGTGAGCCGGCAAGAGGTAGTAAACTTTTATCAGCCCACAGTTTTTATTATTATTATTATTATATATATATATTTTTTTATTTTTTATCATCATTTTTTTTACTTTACTTTATATAGAGAAGACTTCTTTTAAAAAAATTCAAGTATAAATTTGAACTAAGACTAATTTTTTTTGCTATATACTACATAAAAATTGTTGATTTAAGTTTAATCTCTAAAAATAGCACGTATTATTAATCCGGTTTAGCAGCTTATGGGAGAAAAGGCCACAAATTACATACATGAACTCTTAAGATTTCCAACTAATCCTTGTTTAGCATCCCACTCATACTTAACTCTATCATTTTTCGTTCTTCGCGAATTTCCGCGAACGCTTAGCCTAAAAGTTAAGGAACAAGCTAGAGCTTAACACGCTCGATCGGGTCAAAATTTATTCTTATTCTACATAGTAGGAAAGTCAAAATTGTGAAAAAACACTTATTTTATTTTTGAAAATTTTAAATTTTTTCATATTTTTAAAATTTTGGCGGAAAAACGGGATACGTGAAAACAACTGGCAAAGGTAGGTAAGATCATATCGAAGATATACTACCCCATACTAAAACTAAACATTGTCCTCAATGTTTCCTAGCCTAAGACTTAAAAAAACCCCATACTAGAACTCAAAAAGTTAAATGCAAAATTCAAGCATGAAGAAAGTATCAGAAAAATCTTAAGCCATTTATCAAGTATGCTAGAAGATAAATGTTAGTCGATAATAATCTTAGGATATCGGATTTCCCCAAACTAATGGCAAGCAAAGGCTGTGAAGCTCGAGTGGACCGGGACAAAACACTGAACACGAGAGTCTTCAGAAAATTTTAGGTTAATCCTACAAAAATCACAAGCAAAAACAACAAGAATCAGAAAAATACAAGCCTCCTCACATCACAATAGAAATAAGAAAGCAGATGGAAGGATAAGCATGGGGTGCCTCCCACGAAGCTCTTTGTTTTTGGTAACCGAGTCACATATCTTGACTCGATCCCCGAATTCATTCGTCCTTGGAGAAAGTGTGGAGATCCTGGACTACCTTGGGTGGTAAGTCCTCTCTGAAGTAATGCTTCACACGATGACCATTCACCTTTAAGTTTGGATCATCCGGTTGAGATAACTCAATTGTTTCGTATGGAAAAACTTTGGTGATGGTGAAAGGTCTTGACCAATGAGTTTTAAGCTTTTCGGAAAATATCTTAAGACGAGAGTTGAAGAGTAAAACTCGATCACCAACATTAAAAATGCGGTTTCTGATCTTTGAGTCGTGAAGCTTCTTCGTCCTCTCTTTATAAATTAAAAAATTCTCGTAAGCTTGATCACGAAGCTCATTAAGTTGAAGCTTCCGGTGATCACCTGCGGTTTTAAGATCGAAGTTAGCATGTTTCAAAGCCCAATATGCTTTATGCTCTAACTCGATAGGTAAATGGAAAGACTTCCAGTATACTAACTTGTAAGGCGTACAACCAATTGGTATCTTAAAAGCGGTACGAAATGCCCACAAAGCGTCATCTAGTTTGTCGGACCACAAGGCACGGTTTTCTCTAACCGTCCTTTCTAGAATACGTTTTAAACCTCGATTAGACACCTCCACTTGACCGCTCGTTTGAGGGTGATAAGCGGTAGCTAGACGATGAGTGACCCCATACTTAGACATTACTTTAGCAAACTAATCATTACAAAAATGGGTCCCACGATTTCTTATAATAGCTAAGGTGTTCAGAATCGGCCGAAAGAGATTTCAAAAACTTAACATACTCAAGATCAGTTGTTGGGAGCGCCTTTGACTTCACCCCACTTGAAAGATAATCAACGGCTTACGAGGATGTATTTATTTCAACATAAGGACAAAAAGGTCCTTTAAAATCGATAACCCATACATCGAAGATTTCACAACTTGAATAGTCGTTTTGAGGCATTCATCTCATTGTGAAATTTTCCTTGTCATTTGACAGTTATCACAAGATTTGATCTTGACATTGGGATCTCGATATATGGTCGGCCAAAAGAAACCGGCATCAAATACTTTTTGAGCGGTGAGATTGGCACTATGATGGCCCCTGGTGGGTCCTTCATGACAAGCTTTGAGGATATCATTAGCTTCTTGCCCATGCACACACCTTCGAATGATTTGATCCGCACAAATACGAAAAAGATAGGGATCGTCCCAGAAATAATGTTTAACGTCCTTGAAAAACTTCTTCTTTTGTTGAGTCGTCATTCCTTTGATGATAAAATTCCCCGCATGGAAATTTGCATAGTCCGCAAACCATGGGGTACTTTCATTTGATATAACTCCAAGAGTCTCTAAAGGAAAATTTTCATTTATATCTTTGTTTTCTAACACATCCTTATGAGGATTCTCAAGTCTAGTAACATGAATCTGGACGCTGAGGTTCTCACTTCCTTTTTTATCACGGATGGTGATATCAAATTCTTGTAGGAGAAGAACCCACCGGAGCAACCTCGGCTTGGCATCTTGTTTATTCATAAGGTACTTTAAAGCCGAGTGATCCGTATACACTATACTTTTAGATAAGACAAGATATGGCCGAAACTTTTCAAAAGCATACACTACGGCAAGCATTTCTTTCTTCGTCGTAGTGTAATGAATTTGAGCTTCGGTCATTGTCTTACTAGCGTTAATGTTATTGGATGAAAGTAGCTTCATCTTTCGTTGTCTAAAACTGCTACCAAATCTCATAATCACTTGCATCACACATTAAGTTCGAAAGGTAGGTTCCAATCTGGGACAACTAAGATCGGGCTTTCGGTAAGCTTTCTTTTTAAGAGTCTCGAAAGCATCAATACACTCTTAGAAACACAAACGGTGTTTACTTATCAAGTAGGTGAGTCATAGTTAGCTATTTTGGAATGTCTTGGAATAAAAGCTGTTAGTAAAAACCTGCATGAACTTGGAAACTCTAAACACCTTTTACGGTAGTTCGGGTGAGGAGCTTGAGCGATATACATCGACTTTAGCCACGATCGACCTCATTCCTGACATTGAAATTTATATTCCACTAACACAATTCCTTCTTTGCACATAAAGTGGCACTTCTCCCAATTTAGAACTAAATCCGTGTCTTCGCACCTTTTTAGAATCTTTTCTAAATTGGAGGAGGCCGACGAATTTCAAAACTATCCCAAAACGAGAATGATCCACTAAATACTTCCATTCAGTCTTTTCGATCATATCATCGAAATATGGCCATCATACACCGTGGATAGTACCAGGAGCAATACACAAACAAAAGCATTGCGACGGTACGTGAATGTTCCAATCAAGGGCATTAATGTGAAAGTCTTGTTTTCTCTCTGGTCCTGGGGATCTTTTGGTATTTGAAAATACCCCGAAAATCCTCTAGGAAAACAATAAAACTCATTTCCCTAGCTAATCTTTCTATATTTTTATCCATAAATGGTAATGGAGAAATGATCTTTCGAGTCAGCTTCATTTAATTTCTATGTGTGATACAAACCTCAACGATAATATACTGTGTCGGATTAATTCATGTCTCTTCTATTAGAAACAACGGTTATCTTCTTTCTTTGGAACACTATGCACTAGGACTAACCATGGGTGTCGTGAGATCGTGGTAAATCATTACGGCATCAAATGTTTTTTATGACCTCCTTCTTTTTTTCTGTGAATTTTTGGTTAACCGTCTTTGTCATTTAAACCAGTGGGTTGTAATCATCCTCATCAAGATTTTATGTGTACTAAACGTAGGGTCGCTACCTTGATGTCGGTGATTTTCCAAGCAATGGCCCGTTTATGTGATTTAAGAACTTTTAAGAGAGCATCTTTTTCATCATCTTTTAAACCTTTTGCAATAATCACTGGTAACTTTTCGTTTTCTTCTAAGTAAGCATATTCTAAGTGAGATGGTAAATCTTTTAACTCTAATTTCGGAGGCTCTTCAATTGAAGGTTTTGCGTTGGTGACTTCCTTAAGGTCTTTATTCTTCGTTGGAGGGAGAGTCGGGGATGGGTCTTCATTTAACAATTGCTCAAGATAAAGAATGTCCCCCCCCCCCCCCCCCCCCCCCCCCCCCCCGTGTCGTAAAAATCATCATCTAAATCCGTAAACTCATCCGGAGTTTGTAAGAAAGTCTCCATTTCTTCCAAAATAAAATATCCTCCTTCAAAAGGAGTGAACGAAGGGGTAGTAGAAGAAAGAATCGGTTCTGAAGACGAAGTGGGATTGCCCCCCGAAGAATTATTCGAAAAACCAAGTACTTCTTGAGAAAATTCCTCACAAGCCACATCAATGACGTCAATTCGATTTATAGACTTATCATCATATGTCGAGGAGTATCGCGTAGTCTGATTGAGATTAAAAGTGACGGCTTCATTGTCAACTCGAAGGGTTATTTCTTCTCCATAAACATCAATTAAAGCACGACCGGTCCTCAAAAAGGAATGATCCGTTAAGATTCAACCCTTAATATATAGTAAATATATATAAAATATACTTATAAATATATAAAAAGGAGGGTATGAATCAAAAAATCACAATTATAGTAATCCGGGAGTATGATTCCCGGGTCGTTATCCCCGATGAGGAAAGCAATTGAAAGTCGAGAGTCGTTTTGAGAATCGATGCTTGAATGGAATAAGATTGATATTATTTTTCAAACACTACGAGAAAATTAAGGCAAAAACTTAAAAACACTTAAGGGAAGACAATTTTTAGCTAAAAATGCAAAACGGGAATCCAAACGGGGCCTAAAAACCCTAAATTTTCAAAATTAAACCTAAAATGAATCTTTTCACTTTTAACTAACCCTAATTGACTAAAAAGTAAGATTAAAGAAAACTAGAACAAAAACAGAGTTGAATTGAGCTTAAAAACACAAAAAAAACGTGAACGGGAATGAATCCCGTTCTTTAAAAAATGAAATTTTGCAATTTAAACCCTACGGAAGCAAAACTAATTTTCCTAGAAACTATATAATAAAAGAAAATTTTCTAAAAAAGAATTATATTTTTTTGACTTTTTTATAATTTTTTATGAATTAAAAACTATTTTAATGAAATTAAATGATTAAAAGGACTAAACGTTTTATATGAAAAGTAGCTTGAATAGTGTAGAATCTAATAAAAATAAGCTCGTGAAAACAGCTTATCAAATAAGCTGCGAAATAAGCTAAAACAGCTTATTATACTAAGGGTAAACATGTGATAAAAAATTAGAGTACGTGATGATCCTATCGGATGAGCTAGTGTTTGCACAATGGTAAGGGTGTGGGATAAAAAACGCTTGGTGAGGGTGGTAGAGGTCCCGGGTTCGAGTCTTGCTCACCCGGGGCTTCCCACTATCCCAAGTGTTTTTGTTTTGGCCATTATTTTTACAACTTTTTTAAGGATATAAAAATAAGCACTTTTTGAAAAGACACTATTTTTATAAAGCACAAATAAGCACTAAAATAAGCTAAACAAGGCAGAATAAGCTAAAACACTACTAAGTCCTAAAAACTAACTGTTTGCAGTTTTTAAGGAGAATAAGCAAATGAAAATGACAAATAAACTAAAACAGACAATAAGTATTATCTAAAAAGCACATAAGAACAAAAATAAGCACAAATGATAAGCTAGATAGACAGAAAAGCTAAAAAGGCTTAAAAACACTTAAAATTCACACTAGAAAGCAAATAAGCTCAAATAAGCTTATGGCAAAACCAAATAAGCTAAAATGGGTTTATACTAACCTAATAAACTAAACTAAACCTAAATAAGCAATAACAATAAGCAGATAAGCTAAAATAAGCAAAATGAACCTTTTGGCCAAAACTGATAAGCCAAAAGGCCTATAGGGACTTTTCTAGCTTAAAAATAAGCTAGCAAAAGGATCCTTATGGCTTAGTGACTTATACCACTGAAAAGAATGGCCAAAAAGCTACATAAGCTCAATGAATAAACAATTTTTGAACTCAAATAAGCACTTAAAAAGCTTCATGAAAAGGGCATCTCACACAGATTCAACACTTAGAAAATTTTGGGAAAAATAACAAAACAGCACTTTTGAGCTTAAAAATAAGCATTCTAACAGATCCTTATGGATCTCAAACCTACAAACAGTTTGAGTTTAGACCTCATAGAATTCATAACAACAATCAAAAAGCATTTTGAAACACTGAATAAGCCACAATGATCAAAAGAAAAAGCAATTTCTCAAATCTCAACCCTTAACAACCTTTTGACAGCACTCAATGAAATCAAATGCACAATGCAAGACACTTAGCCTACTTGCATAAAACACTTAAACATGCATATCAAACACAAAAATAAGCTGCTAAACTAGACTTAAGCAAATAAGCTACATAAACAGCTTATAACATCTCAGAATAAAAACACATGAAGAAATATCTTGAAAAATGAGTTTTAGACTTTGAAAACTTTTTAAAACAGCTTAATACCTCTTAAATAGGCTTATTAAAATTAGCTTAGTGACCCAAAAGAGTTTTTAAACCATTTTGACCCGTTTGACCCACTGTCCCAAACACCCCTTTAAAAACAGTTTTAGTACATTTAACTTGATAAAAGCTATTTAAGCTAAAACTCTTCAAAGACCAGATAGTAAACAGCTTATAACTAACTAAATGAACAAATATAAGCAATCAAATAAGCCAGAATAATAATCTAAGACACTATGCTATTATTTTTCGTTTTTTTTCAACTGTTTTATATCAAAAGCTATTAAAATAAAATTTAAACTACAAACTAAGCCACAATAGCATTAAAAATAGTGATAAGGCACATTAACCTAATAACATCAGTATATAAGCGTAATATTAAGCAGTAGAAATACGCATGTCAAACAATAAGCATATAAAGTAAGCTTTAAAAGAGAGAAATGAAATGTACCTTATTCCCTTTGCACAAAACAAGGATAATAAGGCTCTAAGAGCTAATCAACAAGCCCTGGCTTGTTTAGAACAAGCCAGTAAGTCCATAAGCCCATCTACAATTGGCTTATCATCCATTTCCAAAGCTTAGGTAAATTTAGGGGGTGAATTTGTTTGAGTAATGCTCAGTAAAGCTTTGATGGCTTTACTGAGTAAAAAGCTAGCTTATGAGTAGATTTAAGAGCTTATTTAGCTTAAGTGAACAAAAGAGAGCTTATTTAAACATTTTGCATAAAGGTAAATTATGAAAGGACAATTGAATTAAGAGTAAACTTTAACTTTTATTAATAGAAAACTGATTACAACTTGAAAAGGAGATTACAAAGACAGAATTAAAATTACATTTAATTGAAAATAAGCTTAAAAACTATATTAAGCTAGTGCTAAAAGCTGGAAAAAGAAGATTAAGCTAGATATCCATGTGAGTGAGGAAGGTCTTGTATTTATAGGCTTGAGAGAAGGATCTAGATCTCTGCACACGCTTCTCCTTGATCTCTAAATCTAGGCCCTTCAATTCTTGCAATCATTGGATCCTTATTCTCATCCGTAGGATCAAAGTGTGAGCACACGGATTGCCAGCATGGCATTCCGTGTGTCAGAGGCTTTGTACTTCTTTATCAAAGGATTTAGTGTAAAATTTTCATTCCTTGTGTGTTTCTTTAGGATCCCGCGTGCCATACCCTTGTTTGTTTGGACCAATAGAAGGGTTTGGTGACGTCTAACTTTGCCAACTCATAGCTTAGTACTTGAATCTTGATGCCACATCATCAATTTGAATTAACCCTTTGATTTTGACGGGTAATTGATTGAAGAAGATAATGAACAGTAAAAAGGGACTCGCGCCCTTTTTAACTATATTTGAACGATGGGCTCAAGGTGTATTTTAAAAGGGAATTGGGCCAGGTGAGGTTTGGGCTTGGTTATAAGGGTTTTGTTATAAAAGACTAACGACCGTTAGTCCTTTATTAATAAAAGGCTAACGGTGTTAGGGGTTTTGGGACTTTTTGTGAAATTAGGTTTAACATTTAGGGCACTTTGGGTATTTTGAGGATTTTGCCTTTTATGAATTGACCAATGGTTGAATTTTGATGATCTTTTGCTAGAAACTTCCGGCTCTTGTGCACTCTATCCGTTCCCGTGTTCTTGTTTATCCAGCTTTGACCATTTTCTTGTGATTTTTGCATTATCCGTACCTATACATTCACAAACAACAAAATACACAAATACAAGCTTATTTTTGCACATTTTGATATTTTAAGGGCTATTTTGGATATATTAAGGATATGTGATTTCTCACATATCAAAATTCCCCAAACTAAGTGATTGCGTGTCCTCACGCAATATTATATGCTCTAAAACCAAATACCTCAAAAACTTCCTCAAACTAAATCTTTGAAAATTAGCAAAGACTTTTGTAGGGAGAGTTTAAGAAATCACAAGTTTTAAAACACCCCATTTTCCCATTTTTCAAAACTTTTTCCATTTTTATGATATTATTTTTATTTTTATTATTATTATTATTATTATTTTTAAATTATTACCTAGAATATTCCGATTTTCATTATTTCCATAACCGTTAGGGATCATAGAACAAGATGCATTTCGATCCGAGAATGCCCCAAAAAGGATAAATTCATCGTCCCCGACTTTTCACTTATCCAAACCAAGTTTAAAACGAAATCACAGTTAAATATCAGTTTAAGATGCTAACACTACTCATATTTGCAACTTGTGAACTTTTCACTCTCGACAATTATTATATCTTAGGTGAATGTGCTATATTGAATTTCAACCGTAGATCAACGTTTTGCAAAATTATGTGCTTCATGTTCCACCCGAGAATAATGAGTTTGAAGGCGAGATCATCCCATGTAGCGACTTTCGTCTCGGCACATCCCAACCTTGCGGCTAAGTGACTAGGCTTTTGACACCCCACAAAGACTAGTATCGGGACTCACGGACCTTAGGTTTCAAAAACTCTCAGGTTTCCCATATATACATAGCTTTAAAATAGAATAGTCAGAGTTCAAAAGCATATTTGAATTTAAGAAAAGGAAATCTATTTATTAATTCAAACTTAATATTAAACATTTATGCAATTGTAACCCTCGACCTTTTAGAAGGCTGCAACATCGGTTGTGAGCCGGCAAGATGAAGCAAACTTTTATCAGTCTCGGATTTTATTTTTACTATGGGCTTTCTTTAGAAGACTACCACATCGGTTGTGAGCCGGCAAGATGTAGTAAACTTTTATCAGCCCACAGTTTATTTATATGTATTCTTTTCATTTTTCATCAATTAATTAATTTTTTTTTTACTTTATATAGAGAAGACTTCTTTTTGAAAAATTCAATTATAAGTTTGAACTAAGACTAAATTTTTGTTTTTTTTGCATTTTATACTCTAACATAAAAATTGATGATTTAAAGCTTAATCTCACGTATTATTAATCTGGTTAAGAGCTTATGGGAGAAAAAGCCACAAATTACATACATGAGCTCTTAAGATTTCCAACTAATCCTTGTTTAGCATCCCACTTATACGTAACTCTATCATTTTCCATTCTTCTCGAATTTCTGCGAACGCTTAGCATAAAAGTTAAGGAAAAAGCTAGAGTTCAACACGCTTGATCGTGTCAAAAGTTATTCTTATTCTACCCAGCAGGAAAGTCAAAATTGTGACAAAATACTTATATTATTTTTGAAAAATTTTAAATTTTTTTCATATTTTTTAAAATTTTGGCAGGAAAATAGGGTACATGAAAACAACGGCTGCAGGCATAATCAAATCGATAGATCCCCCCATACTAGAATTAAACATTGTCCTCAATGTTTTAAGAAGGGTCTCTACGTAAATCCTAAGCCGTTTATTAAGTATGCTTAGAGATAAACGTTAGTCGATAAGATTAGGATATTAGATTTCCCCAAACTAATGGCAAGTAAAGGCTAGGAAGCTTGAGTAGACCGGGATAAAACACCGAACACGAGAGTCTTCAGAAATTTTTTGGTTTAATCCTACAAAAAATCACAAGCACAAACAACTAGAAATTGGAAGAGTACAAGCCTCCTCACATCACAATAGAAATAAGATAGAAGAAAAAAAAATGGATAAGCATGGGGTACCTCCCACGAAGTGCTTGTTTAGGGTCACTAAGCTTGACCCAATCCCCGAATTCATTTGTCCTTGGGGAAGGTTTGGAGATCCGGGACAACCAATT
>BQNB010148841.1:0-16247 GCA_026074375.1 Tanacetum coccineum | reverse complement strand
CCTGAGCTAGAGGGAAAGAGATTTGGTTTAATCTAAGAGTAATTGAGGTCATCTGCTTGGTGTTTGAGTGTTTGGTTTGATTAAATTGCATGTTAGCCTGTATGTTAGTTAGCATAAATGCCGTGCAAGCGTATTATTTTATAATTGCAGGCATTGGTTAAATTGTTTTCGAAACGGATTGAATATGTGTGTATGAAAACCTATGTTTCTCACCAACCATTGTGTTGACTTATAAGCATCATTTTCAGGTATTCAGCAGGATGAGATTAAAGTTTGGAAAAGTGGCTAGATGGACCGTAGGCAGCTGGCAAAGTTTAGTTATCTAGATTTTGTTATTTGTTTTGAATGATGGATGTTATTTGTTTTGCTTTGTTAGGATGTATGAATGTTTGCATGTCATGACGTCGGTATGAACTGCCTTCAATTCAATGTTAGACGCCTTTTGGATTTTGTTGATGTGTTTGGGTATTTTCATGACACTGCGTGTCTATACCTTGTATTTTATGCATGTTCTAGTTTCTCTATATAGACGTCAATGTGTTGTGATGATTCCCTTTCTCGTCGTGCCTCGCGTTTCTGCCTTGGCAAGGTGTGACATATTGGTATCAGAGCCAGGTTATAGAGAAGTAGGTGGTTGAGCCTAGACTATAACCTAGGGGTCCTTCATGTAGATGCATTTAGGGCTTAAGTGTTTAATGCTATAACTGCTATGCTTCCCCGCTATATTGCATAGCTTATATTTTCCTATTTTGTTAAGTTTTCATTTAGTTATTTTGTCTACCATTAACTGATATGATATGTATTACTTTTTTAGTATTTTAGCTATGTTTTCCCCCACCCGTAAGAAGTCTCGTTGGGGAACTGTTTTCCCAACTTGACTTAAGCGTTATAAGGATCCATAAGAGGAGCCTCTTGTGGAACCGAAGGAGATAGGATAGTTGATCATTTGTCGGGCACGTAGTAGGGCTAAACTCGAGTCGGGTGATTCTTGCGGAGGCAAAGTCAAACCCAAGTGAGGCCCATCATAAGTTTATCCTGTCCTTTACCTCGTCATGTTGTTATTGATTATTTCTTTCCTGAAGAAGAAGAGGAGCCAAGTGAGCAACCTATGCCTTATGATCTGTATGGATTTGTTGATCACCTCGAACTCCAAATGAATGAATTCGCTCCGTATCGACTGCCCCAACGAGAAGGCAACATGAATGGTTGGTTGATTGAGGATGAGGATGAACCTATAGAATATGAAGCATCCGATAAGGAGGTAGAATCGGATCTTGAATCCACAGCTAGTAGTTAACCTTAGGGCATCCTCCTTGCCATCCATTTTAGGTTCATTTTTTAGAACCATGTTTTAAGAATTGTTATTTTCGAATATTGGATATAGATTAAGTATTTTATGAATGGATGGAGTTATGGTTGAAATTTTTCCTTATGTGCTGTTATGTAATTTAATGAATCGTATGTGAAGGTTGTGTTAAATTAAGAAGTGTCGTCATAGGAGGAGTACGTTTGTGCTAAGGAGCCTCTCTATATTTTTGGTGGCCAACATCAATTATTTCAAGTGCCCCAGCACATGTGGACTTGCAAACTATGATTACATTGGTTAGTGTTGACACATTTGGTGTATAGTATTATGATAGTAGTATGTATATATATTTATACTATTATTGAAGTATAGGATCAAAACTCGTCTTCCCCATTTAATGTATATTATTCCTTTCCTTATAGAAACATGGTTCGACCTACGCGTCAAAACCCAACCCCGGAATCGAGCCCAAAACCGAATCCTGACATTGCTACAATAATTGCGCAGCAGTTGCAGAATATCATTCTTTAGATCATCACTCAAGTGACTGCTAATGTAAACAATGCGAATGGAGAAAATGGAAATGGTGGGAACGATGAATGTTCCTACAAGACTTTTACTGCTTGTAACCATAAGGAGTTTGATGGAAAGGGTGGTGCAGTAGCGCTCACTCATTAGATAGAAAAGATGGAGTCGGTGTTTGATAATAGTGGTTGTACTACGAACCAGAGAGTGAGGTATGCGCTTAATTATTTTGTGATAAAGCTTTGACTTGGCGAACACAAAATCCAAGCAGAGAGGTCATGAAGTGCAATGGTATGAGTTAGAATGAACTTTAAGGCGTTGCTTATGGGAGGAGTTATGTCCAAGGCAACGAGATGGAGAAAAAAAAAAATAGAGATAGAGTTTTTGGAACCAAACAACCCTTTTTTTTATGGTAGGAGCCATCATGTCGCTACACTGACAGGTTCATGAGGTTGCCAATAGTTCCTCACTTAGTTTACTCCTGGAATATTCGCGTATCAAGAGGTAATCACATGGGTTGGCACTTAAAATCTGTGGTATGCTCTCGGGCGACCTATCAACTACTATTCAATGTATATCGTTACAGTGGAATACTCAATGATGAGCTGTCCGTTGTGAGGACATTGACTAAGGGAAAATTGATAAGAGGAAAGAGATGGCGGAACCAAGTAATCAAGGGAGTCTTGGAAAGACAGTAATAAATCTAAGACTGGATCGGGGTTTGTGGCAACAGTTCCTCCAAGGAACGACAATGTAAAACCTCCCTAAGTATGCTAAGTGTTATACTTTCCACCCGGAGAATACACCTTGTAGGCTGTGCTATAACTGCCAGAAACGGGGTCATTTTGAGAGACAGTGTTGGGCACCGATTAGGCAAGTGGCGCCTGTGAATGCGGTGAAGATGGGGAAGAATCAGAGGGCATTCTATGAATGTGGGAGTCTTGACCATCTTCGCTATAATTGCCCCAAGTAGAAACAAGCAACTGGACATGCAAGGAACCCGTTGGCTTTGGAGGGAAATAAGAGCACCCGAAATAATAGGAACCAAGCATGAGGAAGCGCATTTAATAGGAATGCATTGAGGGCTATTCAGGATCCTAAAGTTGTGACGGGTACATTTTCTTTAAACAATCAATTTGCTACTTTTCTTTTTGATTCTGGAGCTGATTTTAGTTTTATTTCTTTTAAGTTTGCGCCTTTTCTAAATGTGGAACCTTGTATTGTAAACCATGGTTATACGATAGAAATAGCTGATGGTAAGAGTGTAGAAGTTGATAGGGTTATTCTTGATTGCAAATTAGAACTAGGAAATTCCTTGTTCACTATAGATTTGATATCGTTGGGTCATGGAAGTTTTGATGTGATTGTGGGGATGGACTGGTTGTCCAAGAATAAGGCTGTTATAGTGTGTCATGAGTAGGTAGTAGAGATACTAATAGATTAGGGTGGGATACTTTAAGTTCATGGGGAACATATTTAGAAAGCCACCAAAGCCCTAATGAACGCTAAGGTAGATGAACCTAGGATAAGTGATATACCCGTGATGCAAAGTTTTACTGATGTGATTCTGGAAGACTTGTCGGGGCTACCACCGCAGCGACAAGTTGAGTTCCGTATAGACTTAGTTCTTGGAGTTACGCTGGTCGTGAAGTCTCCATATCGTTTGGCACCCTCGGAAATGCAGGAATTATCCAGGCAACTTTAAGAGTTGCAAGACAAGGGTTTCATATGACCTAGCCATTCGCCGTAGGGAGCACTGGTGTTATTCGTGAAGAAGAAGGATGGATCATTTCCTATGTGTATCGACTATAGGAAGCTGAATAAAATAACTATTAAAAACCGTTATCCACTCCCTAGGATGGATGACTTGTTTGATCAGCTGCAAGGAGCATGTTATTTCTCTAAGATAGATCTTCGGTCAGGATATCATCAGCTACGTGTGCATGAAGATGACATTCCAAAGACCGCATTTCGAACGAGATATGGACATTTTGAGTTTACGGTTATGCCATTTGGGTTGACCAATGCACTAGCAGTCTTCATGGACTTGATGAACTGGGTGTGCAAATAGTATCTAGATAAGTTTGTCATTGTCTTCATTGATGACATTCTGATCTACTCAAAGACGAAGGAAGAGCATGAAGTTTACTTGAAGTTGGTGTTGGAGTTACTGAGGAAGGAGAAGTTGTATGCGAAGTTTTCTAAGTGCGAGTTTTGGCTACAAGAAGTGCATTTCCTTGGACACATGGTTAACCAGAGTGGTATTCACGTGGACCCAAGTAAAATAGAGGCGGTGAAGAATTGGAAATCTCCTACAACGTCGTCAGAAGTTCGATCGTTTTTGGGATTAGCTGGCTATTATAGGCGTTTCATCGCGAATTTCTCCAAGATTGCTAAACCCCTTACTTCGCTAACTTAGAAAAACAGAAAGTATGAGTAGGGCGGAAAAGAGGAAGAAGCATTTTAGACCCTGAAGAATAATCTGTGTGGTGATCCTATCTTGTTTTTACCGGATGAAATTAAAGATTTTGTAGTTTATTACGATGCACCAAATCAAGGACTAGGTTGTGTGCTCATGCAAAGAGGTAAGGTAGTAGCATATGCATCGAGACAACTAAAGATACACAAGAAGAATTATACAACACACAACCTAGAGTTGGGAGTTGTCGTGTTTGATCTTAAGACTTGGAGGCATTACTTGTATGGCACGAAGAGTGTTATCTACACGGATCACAAGAGCCTTCAGCATATTTTCAACCAAAAGGAGTTAAATATGCGCCAAAGGAGGTGGATCGAGTTGTTTAATGATTATGAGTGTGATATTCGCTACCATCCTGGTAAGGCGAATGTGGTGGCTAATGCGTTAAGTAGGAAGGAACGGGTGAAACCAAGACGTGTTCGAGTAATGGCTATGACCATTCATTCTGGAGTGAAGGAAATGATATTGGTAGACCAGAGTGAGGCATTCAAACAAGAGAACGTTCTTGCAGAAAGGCTAAATGGTTTAGATCAACAGATGGAAAGGAAGGAAGATGGAAGTTTGTACTTTTATAGATAGATATGGGTTTCCTTTAGTAGGTGATGTGAGAATGGTAATTTTGAACGAAGCTCATAAGTCTAAGTACTATGTGCATCCTAGAGCGGATAAGATGTACCACGACTTGCGTTATATGTATTGGTGGCCGGGAATGAAGAGGATTTTGCAACTTTGATAGTAAAGTGTTTGACTTGTGCAAAAGTGAAGGCTGAGCATCAAAGACCTTCGGGTTTATTGCAACAACCTGAGATACCGGAATGGAAGTGGGATAAGATCACTATGGATCTTATTACCAAGTTACCTAGGTCAAGAAGTGGCATGACGCGATTATGGGTAATAGTCGACAGACTTACCAAATCAGCTCATTTCCTAGCGATTCGTGTGGATTTTAGTACGGAAAGGTCGATAGACTGACCAAGTTAGCTCATTTTCTAGCTATACAAGAAGATTTCAAGATGTGAAGTTGGCAAGGATTTATATTGATGAGATAATAGCAAGGAATGGAATTCTGGTGATGATCAACTCAGATTGAGATGGATGATTTACCTCGTGGTTTTGACAGGCGATGCAGAAAGTGTTAGAGATACGATTGGATTTGAGTACTGCTTAGCATCCTCAAGAGGATGGACAAACTAAATGTATGATTCAGACTTTGGAAGATATAATGAGGGCATGTGTTATCGATTTTGGTGGTAGTTATCATTGGAGCATTCGATGTGCTCCGTTTGAAGCTTTATATGGAAGGAAATGTAGGTTGCCTGTTCTATGGGCAGAGATTAGAGAGAATAGTTTGACTGGAGTTGAGTTAGTATAAGAAACGACTGATAAGGTGGTGTTGGTAAAGGAAAAGCCCAAAGTGGCGAGAGATCGTCAAAAGAGCTATGTTGATTTTAGGCGTAAGCCGTTAGAGTTTGAGGTGGGAGATCGTGTATTGTTAAAGGTGACACATTGGAAGGGTGTAGCTTGTTTTGGAAAGAAGGGTAAGTTAGCACTGAGATATGTAAGACCGTTTGAGATCCTTGAAAGGATTGGCCTTGTAGCTTATAGGTTGAGGTTACCTGAGGAGTTAAATAGTATTCATGGCACCTTTCATGTGTTAAATCTGAAGAAGTGGTCTGGCGCACGCTATTTGCATGTCTGAACTTGGGTGAGGATAAAGGTCGTCAAGATACTATCTGTTTTATCGAGGAACCTGAAGATATTATTGATCGAGAAATTAAGAGTTAAAACAAAGGAAGGTAGCACTTGTGAAAGTTTTAGATGACATCGAAACTTGGCTCCTGATCTAACTTGGAACACGAATATCAGATAGGATTAAAGTAATCCACAGTTTTTCGTGGACCGAGTTGTTGAGCCTGCTAGTTAGATCTCAAGACGAGATTTCCTCAAGGAGGGGATATTGTGACACCCGTGATTTAATCAGGTTAGTGATGCCTTTAGAAATGGCTAAGAGTTCTTTCTGTGTGATTCTTGTGTGCTATATGTATCTTATGTGTGCTAAGTGGTTTGAATAGGTGTATGATATCGTTTTGAGGTGTATGATCATCTCATTTTAAGTGCGTTTGTGTTTAGTGATAAGTATTCCATTTGTTCACGTATAGTGATAATGGAAAAGAAAGGCGTATTACATTCAATGCTACGTAAATAGTTGGATGAGTTTATGTTAAGCGTTTATGAGAAATGTACGATGTTAGAGATAAGTTAAGTGAATGAATTTTGGAAGTTTATAGCAAACTTTCAAAATATAGAAAGTGAAATGTGAAATGAAAAGCTATTTTTAGAAAGTAAATAAGTTGCGTTTATGTAAAAAGGTTTACCCGGATTAGCTTAGGTTTTTATAAAAACTTAAGGTAATGAAGATAATTAGTAAATTAATAATTAAATTAAAAAATATATATATATAAATAAAGGGGTGTTCGGCCGGTTAGGGATAAAAGAAAAAAAGGAAACAATTTGATTACAATTAGGATTCAAGAATAAGAAAAAAAGATTTTTTTTATCAAGAACAAGTTGGTGATTTAGTGTTTCAAGAATCAAGGTTTAGGTATGTTCGTTAACCCTAGTTGTTTAGTTTTCTTTAAATCATGTAACAATTAATATGATGGATCATTAGGGTTTTAAAAACTTCTGTAATTAAGGATGTTTTAATCATGCTAGAGTGTTTAGGATTTAATTAGGATCTTATTGATGTAAACGGTTAGGCTTAAATCGCTTTAAATTGTGAAGTAGAGTTGAGCAGAATTTAGGGTTGTGTTCAACTGATGATATCTAGATGTTAGAAACGTGTTTTGATATGATTCAAGTGCCTAAATTGTAGTTCAAAGAGTCTATTTTTCAAAAAGTCCGGCCTCGAATGATTTGGAGTTCTGGAAGTTGGTTAAATATTGGTTACAAGAAAAGTTGTCAAAACAGTGAATACGGGTCAGATTTAGGTCATGTTTAGGAGGGTAAAACCCTAACTTAAAAGTGGAATTAAGGTTAGCCAATCTACAGTGGTTAAGTTCTATATGTATATAAAGAAACCCTAGAAGGATAGCTTCTGATTTTGTGTCTAGGTATGGTAATTAGGGCCGTACATTTTAGTGTGCAATCAGATCCGAATTGAGACAGTTTTGAAGTTGGATTTTATTTGGGATAGTTGCACATGTAATGAGTGGTTGGGAATCACAAGGTAGTTAGTAAACTCATAAATGAGCTTAGATGATTTTTGGTATAATTTATGAAGGTCAGCAAGTAAGGGTTTTGAGTTAGTAAAGATACACTAAAATTCTGCATTCTTGAATAAATTGTAGTTAACTAGTGTAATGTGTTAATGAGGTGGTTAAGGTTGGGCATGGTGTCGGGGTGACCCATGATGGTTAATCACACCCTTATACATCCATCATATGTGTGTTACATGGACTAGAGCTTTTAGCTTGGTCGCGTGTAACCGTGTTTATTTATTTGTATAGTTGCGTGATAGGAATTGGAAGCTGCGTTTTGAGCATTCAGGTGAGTTACATAGTCCCGCTTTTTAAATTGTTTTTAAACTTGGGATGGAAATGATGCAAGTGTTGAAATATGTTTTGAATTCCTGTAATTATGTGTTAGTGTAAATGCATGGACTATTATGTGACTGATATGCGTTATGTGCTACATGTTATGTGATGTGATATTGATGTGTGGCCTAGTCAGGAGGGTTACTTGCGGGTATCCATGGCCTGAGCTAGAGGGAAAGAGATTGGTATGATCCAAGAGCGATATGGGTCGTCTGCTTGGTGATAGAGGGATCGAATGGGTACGCCTACCCAGTATATGATTTGTTGGTTTGGCATAATTGTCGTGCAAGCGTATTGTTTTATAATTGCAGGAATTGGTTAAATTGTTTTGGAAACGGATTGAATATGTGTATCTGAAAACCTATGTTTCTCACCAACCATTGTGTTGACGTATAAGCATCATTTTCAGGTATTCAGTAGGATGAGGTTAAAGTTAGGAAAAATGGCTAGATGGACCAAAGGGAGTTGGCAAAGTTTAGTTATCTAGATTTCGTTATTTGTTTTGAATGATGGATGTTATTTGTTTTCCTTTGTTAGTATGTATGAATGTTTGCATGTCGCGACGTTGGTATGAACTGCCTTCAATTCAATGTCAGACGCCTTTTGGATTTTGTTGATATGTTTGGGTATTTTCATGACACTGCGTGTCTATACCTTGTAATTTATGCATGTTCTAGTTTCTCTATATAGACGCCAATGTGTTGTGATGATTCCCTTTCTCGTCGCGCCTTGCGTTTCCGCCTTGGTGGGGTGTGACATATATTATTTTGTTCATGAATTTCTATTTGTTATTCTAATTGTACTTGTACAGATGTCAACAGATGTACCACGGGGTCACGGCAGTGACAGTGGCGGTGACAGTAGCGGTGACGGTGGCGGTGATGATTGTCCCCCTCCAGGTCAGATACCCACTAGTTGCTGAGGTAAGAATTTCTAGATTATTGTAATATAAGCATAATTTTGATACATTGAATTTGCTTCCCTTTATTTTTTAAGACGTTATCACTCACTTCATTTTGTAGGCAAGGGAAACCGAAAACCCAACAGGGGAAGCAGGAAATCTGGCAGACTCGATACCCGCGGGCAAACCAGGAACCTCGGGTTAAGGAAGATTACAGAACAATGAGGCCCGCAGGAGATCCGGTTTGAGTTCAACGATAGAGGCACGATGATGCCTCTCGGTAACCACGCGGCCCATTAGAGTAACCTCCTCGGGGAGATCATTAGGGAGTTCTCGATGCACTACCCTTCTTGGCGCAATATCGAGCGGTAGCGGAAGGCGGGGGTCATCGGAAACATTAGGGTCAGTTATTTCATTATCATTTTATTATCGTGTTCATTTATTTAATTGTGTATATTTATCTAAGTTTGTTTATTTATTTATATGATATAAATAAATAAACGAATTTGTTTATATTTATTTAAATTTGTTTATATATATATATATATATAATCCGGATCGATTGAGAATGTTTTTTATTTTGAGAAGATTGAGAAGGTTTTCAAAAATGATAGATTTTTAACTTTGATTCAAGTTTTTCAAGCGTAAAACTCATTTTAATGTGATTATAATTCAGAATGTGTAAAAAAATTCGAATCAATGTTAAAAAATCTCTCGTTTTTGCAATATAAGTAAAATAAAATCCAAAGCAAAGCCTTTCCCACCATGCACTCACTGTGGCTTCAATAACCATCGTTCTGATGATTGTAGAAATTACCCTAAGTGTGAAATCTGTTGAAGCTATGACTATTTCACCTGAGAACATAATAGAGTCATTCAAATTAGAGGTGGAGTACTAGCTGAGTCCTCTTAGTCTAGTGAATCCTCTATTGGTATGAGTTGTACTACTTGTGGAAGTAGTGTGCACTCAGCCACTGATCACAATGATATTGAGCACTTTAAAAGAGTTGAGAAACTCTAGGTTACTAAAGCAAAAGAGCCCATAAAGAAGTGGGTTCACAAGAGAGAAACTAAACAAGTTTATTAGTTGTGCATAGACACATCAGGGAGCCCATTTGGTACTTGGACAATGGATTTGTCATGTCAAGGAGTATGACTGGTGTCAAGAGTTATTCTACACAAATTTGTAAGTAGCTACATCTTCCGTTAGATAGTGTTTGGTGATAAACTCATCATGTATTACAGAAGGATATGGTTCAATAAACTGTGGTGGTATTGTTTTCTCTAAGGTAGCCTTTGTTAATGGTCTAAAATATAATCTAATTAGCATTAGTCAACTCTGTGATGCTAAATATATTATTCAATTTGATGATAAGAAAGGAACAATCTTTAATGCTAATAAAGAAATTGTGTTGAGAGCCCCAAGAAGAAATGATGTCTATGTCTTGGACATGTCATCACTGACTCCCATAGAGCTTGCGTTCTTTGGCCAAGCCTTGAAGTGTAAACTGGCGTATGGCACAAAAGGCTCTTTGTCATCACTTAACTTTAAAAACATAAATAAACTTGCTAAGAAAAATAAAGTTCTTGGTCTTCTCTCACTTGTTTATTCAAAGGATAAATCATGCTCAGCATATGAAAAAGGAAAACACAAAAGAGCTTCTTTCAAAACTAAACAAAACTTCTCAATCAGGAAATGCTTGCATCTTCTCTATATGGATATGACTATTCGGACATGTCAGTCAAAGACCATAAATACATGAATAAATACACCCTAGTCATTGTTGATGAGCACTCAAGGTACACATGGGTTTATTTTCTTAAAAAGAATAGTTAAGCAACTAAAATGATTATGTCTTTTATCAGGATGGTTGAAAACCAAAATGTGTTAAAAGTTTAACAAAATCAGAAATGATAAGGGACTGAGTTAGAAAAACACTGAGCTTGAGAGTTTTTGTGATGAGAAAGGAATCTCTCAGAACTTCTCTTCTCCTTATGAACTCTCATTGAGGCTGCTAGAACAATGCTGAATGGATCAGTACTCTCTAAGCACTTTTGGACTAAAGCAGTCAGAATAGCCTGTTACACTCAGAACAGATCAATCATTGTTAAAAGACATGATAGGACTCCGCATGATACGTTTAGAGAAAGGATACCATACATCAGCTTATTTTTGATGTGTTAGGATGACTTGTGATTTACTTCATAATAACAAGGGGATCTTACTGGGAAATTTGATGCAAAAGCTAATGTTGGTACGTCCTAGGATATTCATTAACGTAAAGCCTTAGGGTCTTTCACACAAGAAAGATCAACAAGTTGAGGAGGAGCCTCTCTCTTGTACATTTGATGAGAGTATGGAAGCCATTAGGTTTACCAATACATCAGTAGATGAGATTGGAATTGATGATTCCTCTAGATATCCTCTTGATGAGTTTATTCATGAGGATGATCAATCTAGATAATATCAAGCAAATTATGATATATCATACTATGTTACTCATTATGGTCATTCACTCACTGAACTTACCCAAGAAAAACATGTTCCTGAAGTGATTGCTCTAAACAAGCCTGATATACCTCACACTGAGGATGCTGAAGGTCCTCCTGGTCTAATCAACACTGAATGAATACATGAACAAAATGTTCAGGATGAACAAATTATCACCCAATCCACTGAAGGTCCATCAGGGAAAAATACTGAAGTCTTAGTATCTATTATTGAATCTTCAGTCGTAGATGTCCCTCAGTCTCATATATCTAATCAAGCCTCTATAAGTTCTCACCCTGTTCCTTAGGATAGATGGTCAAAAGACCAACACATTGAACTTATGAATATCATTGGTGATCCTAGTGAAGGCATGATTACAAGAAGCACGGCTTCCAGGCTTACATCTGCCTCAGCCAGTAAATGTATATTTGCTAACTTTCTCTCTGAGATAGAACCTAAAAAGGCGTCTGAGGCACTGAAGCTCCCAGGCTGGGTTGATGTCATGAAAGAAGAACTGAATCAGTTCTATAGAAACAAAGTATGGACTCTTGTTCCACTCCTATATATAAAAACATCCATAGGCTCCAAATGGGTATTCGGGAACAAGAAAGATAAGCATGGTATAACTACCAAAAACAAAGCAAGACTGGTTGCACAAGATCATAGTCAGGATGAAGGAATTGACTATGATGAAACTTTTGCACCAGTGGCAAGGATGGAAGCCATCAGTATATTCCTTACCTTTGCTACATACATGAACTTCATAGTTTTCTAAATGGATGTTAAACGTGCCTTCTTGAATGGTAAACTAAAAGAATAAGTATATGTTAAATAACCTCCTGTCTTTGAAAGTAGTGAGTTCCCTGACTATGTCTGCAAACTTAATAAAGCCCTTTATGGACTGAAACAAGCTCACCGGGCATGGTATGAGTAATAGTTTTGAAACTATCCCTTTAAATTATATAAATATAAATAATTATAAATATATAATAAGGATAATTATCAAAATCTAATGTAGAAACCGGAAGTATGTGATTCCCCGGGTCGTTATCACCAACGACGAATGCAATGGAAGTTCGTTTGTCGAGTTTTATTGATCTTGATGAACAAAGTATTGATTGGTTTTCTAAGTCTATGGGAAAAATAATGTAATCTATACTAAAAGCAATTAGGCAACACAAATTTAAACTAAAAACGCAAACGGGAATCCTAAAAACGTGACTTAAAACCCTAATTTATCAAAATTAAAACCTAAAATGATCTTTTTTTTACTTTTATAAGTCTTAATTGACTAAAGTGCTAGAACAAAGAAAACTAGACCAAAAACGGGAGTGATTTAAGCTTAAAAACACGAAAAACGTGAACGGGATTCAATCCCGTTCTTTAAAAATTCAAAATCTACAATTTTAACCCTACGAAAGCAAATCTATTTTTCCTAAATCCTAAATGTTAAAAGAAAATTTTCTAAAAACGAATTTAATCTAAATTAAATATTAAAAATACTAAACGAATTATGAAAAATCTAAAAAAATTACAAAAAATAGTTTAAATAGTGCTGGATCTAAGAAAAATAAAAGGGGTAACACGGCTTATCAAAATAAGCTGTTAAAAAGCTTAAACAACTTATAAGCTAAAAAGGCTAAAAAGGGTGTAAAAGATTAAAGTGTGCAAACTCAAACGGAAAAAACCCAAGGGCGATAGTGGTGAGTGTGTGTTGTGTAAAAACGTTTGGTGAGTGGATGAAGGTCCCGAGTTCGAGCCCTGCTCACTTGGGACTTCCCCTACTACTCCCAAATGTTTTTATTTTCTATTTTTTACAACTTTTTTGTTAAGCTAAAAATAAGCAACTTTTGTAAAGACAAAATTTTTGAAACTTAAAAATAAGCTAAATAAGTTGACAGGAAGCTTATATGACTAAAAGACTAAATGCTAACTGTTTTGGCTTTTTCTAAACTAAATAAGCTAATGAAGGGCAAATAAGCTGAAAACAACTAAAAAGCTATACTTAATAAGCATGAACAAACAAAAATAAGCAAAGAAGTTAAGCTAGATTGAGCTAAAAATGACAGAATACTTAAAAAGCTTTAAAACTTAAAAATTTTAGACTAGAATACAAATAAGCTCAAGTAAGCTCTACCCTAAAGTAAATAAGCTAAATGGACTTAAACTAACCTAATAAGCAATACTAAACCTAAAATAAGCAAACAACATTAAGCAGAATAAGCTAATAAGCAAAAATAAGCTGTTTTTGGCCATATCATGTTAAACAAAAGCCTAAGGGGACTTTTCTAGCTTATTTTTAAGCTAGAAAACAGATCCTTATGGCTTAGTAGCTTATACCACTAAAAAGCTTGGCCAAAAAGCTATAAGAATCAACAATAAAAAAAAAAAGTTTGAAACACACATAAGCCTTTAAAAAGCTTAATGAAAAAGCTAGTTCACACAGACACAACACAACACTTAGAAATTTTTTTGCAATCTTTACAAAACACTACTTTTGAGCTTTAAAATAAGCTATCAAACAGATCCTTATGGATTTTTGACTTTAAAACAAAGTAAAATTTTAGGCCGTTAAAGAACAAGTATCAACAATCAAAAAGCATTTTGAAATTAAGAATAAGCCAGAAAAAGCAATTGAAAAAACTATTTCTTCTTAAACACATACTGAGCAATTTTTGATAGATTGGACAAAAAACAACACCACCAAATGCAGGTTTAAACTAAACTTATAAACTTCATTTTAACACTAATAACAACACTTAGAGACTGGTTTCAAAGTCCTAATAAAAAAAAAAACTATATAAAACTGATTTAACACCACAGATTAAGAACACTTGTAAACATAACCATAAAATTTAATTTTAAACTTAAAAACTTCTTAAAAACAGATGAACACAACTCAAACAGGCTTGTTAAAGTTAGATGACTGACCTAAAAGGTTTAAAAACCTATTTTGACCCATTTTACTTCTTGACCCAAACACCCCTTAAAGTTTTTCAAAAGCATTTTGAAAGAGATTAAGACTGATTTAAGCCGAATTTTCAAAATACCAGATGTTAAATAAGCATAATAAGCAATATTAAGCAGATATAAACAACTAATAAGCAATCAAATAAGCTAAAACAGATTATGCAATTTTAAAAGCTAAAAATAGACAGATTTTTAGAAAACTAGAACTAGTGATATCTAAGATACAAGCAGGCATAAATAAGCAATAAACATCATATAAAAGCATAAATAAGCAAAGAATAAGCAAAGATAAGCAGTCTAATAAGCTAAACAGTAAATAAGCTAAAATTTTGAAAATAAAAACTTACAAAGGCCCTTGCTCAAACAGGGCAAAAAGCTTATAAATAAGCTAATCTACAAGCTCTAGCTTGTCAGAAGACAAGCTAGTAGTGTCCATAAGCCCTTCCATTTCTGGCTTATCATCCAAATAAGCTGTGGTATTTGAGGGTGATTTCTTTTTGTGAATTTTCTTTAATACTTAATAATTTTAGTTTGATTAATGGAAAACAGCTTATGAGAGAGTTATATAAAAGCTTCTAGTACTTAACCAAGACTTGAAAACAATAAGAGCTTAAACAAATTTCAAAACATAAAATTCATCAAAATTTCATTAAACTTAAAAAGGTTACAAGGCTTGGAATTTAATAGACAATAAACTTAAAAACAAATTTTTAGAACAAAACTTAAATTTCATTAAAACGTGAAGAAAGAATACAAGACTTAAATTGAAAAGTACAATAAGCTAAAAATGACTTAAGATATAAGCTGAAAGTAAACTAGGTTAACTAACTGCCTCTAAGGTCTTATAATGTCCTACTTATATACTAAGCTAAATAAGTCTTGGGGTCTTGAGTCTTTACCCGTTTGTGTTTCTTTTGTGAGACAGAAAAATGGTGTGTTTGTTGTGTGAGAGACTTCAAAAGCTCATCCAAGCCGTTCAAATTGAGTAAAGCCCAAGTCTTTTGATCTCATCCCTTCAATCTTTGCCTTTTTATCATGGACCAATGGGATTAAAGAGGATTGCCAAGGTGGCAATTGCTGTTTATAAGGTAGGGTTTAAGGAAAGTGATGGTGAATAGTGTTAAAAAGGTTTTGGCGGGAAACTTAGGGAAGATATACAGTAGTTCGAGTTGGTAGGGTAAAAGTTTAGGGAAATGGCAAAACTGGCCCTCAAGTCATATTGTTATATTGCAAGGATGGTCCTTGTGGTGTTATAACTCTTTTGAGGACTTGGCAGGTTAAGCCCATCATGTTGTTTAGAGTTATTGCGTGGCTCGTCCTTGTATGGTTATAAGTTTGAGGGGTTGGCAGAAATGCCCCTTCAACTTTTTTTTTGGCTTCTTTGACTTGTATAAATAGCTTAATGGGTTAACTCGGCCTATTAAATGGGTGTGCGCGGGCCCATTAAGTATTTCTTTGGTTACGGCTTTTTGGCTTTGTCGGGGTTGACTTTGGTTGACTTTGACTTTTCACGCTTTTCCATTCCATGCTCGGTTATGTCCGTTTTGACTTGGTTTTTTGTCCTTTTCTTAGATATCCGTTACCTGCATAATACAAATGCAAAACATACTAATACAATGTATATTTGGTACGTTTTTGGTCTTTTAAGTCCGGCTTTAATGGAAAATGGTATGTGTAATTAAATACATACCAAAATCCCCCATACTAAGATATTATCGTGTCCTCATGTAATGCTACAAGTAAACACTTAAGAAAACTAAGAATCTCGATCCCCCTCGACTAATTACCTCGAAAAGTAGCTAAGTGTTCATCAAGGGGAAATAAAGAATCAATAGCTTTGAAAAGCCCTATTTTTACCATTTTTAAATATATACACTAACTACCACTAATATTTTTGTAGTTTTCCTTTTTCTTTTTCTCAACTAACTAACATGTTTGACTTTCGTTATTTTCATAACTTTTAGGGATCATAGAACAAG
>BQNB010148840.1:1116-16247 GCA_026074375.1 Tanacetum coccineum | reverse complement strand
TTGACAGAAATTTCGCAACGACTATATTTAATCAAGGAAATTCTGTTATGCCTCAAATAGTACTAACGGTCACCCACCAGTACTAATTTTAGCACTAACTTTTAAGTCTAGCCGTATTAACTTTACCCAACAGTATTAAGATATTCCTGGTAGTACTAACTTAATACTGGTTATGTTAAGTTTATGCCTAGCAGTATCAACTCCAATTCTGTTCCAACAAGCATTGCCATCATAAATTTAGATTCTCACAATCTCTCTTTTTGTTTTTCAGCTCACTAAATCTCTCATTTCTTTTTCTCACCAATTTACTCTTTCTGTTTTTATCACACAACTCTCTTTTTGTTTTTCAGCTCACTATATCTCTCTTTTCTTTTTCTTACCAATTTAGATAGTTTTGTATAATGTTCCATCAATTCCATTAGTTTCATGTTGTCCTCCCTACTTCTAAGTGTGTTAACTCTTGAGAAAGGTGGACCATTATACTGTTTAGATGCAGCCTCAAACCTAATTTGAGCTTCTGCACCCCCTTATATGGTATCTTGGCACCTGGGACCACTACCTGAATCAGTTCCCTAAGGAAAAGATTCATTAAGTGTTGCCATAGATTGGGTCCTATTTATGTTACCACTGTCCTGCTCTGCTTCTAAGCTAGAAGCAATAGTGGCAACCTTTCAATTCTATCTTCCCACTCCTTATAGATAGTCTCATCTGCAACAAGGTGAATAGGTCCACTAGACTGAGATATCTTAGTGGTCCTTTTGGCTTTCCTAGGTTTTTAAGTCTTTTTGGGTTAAGATTGTGATAGAACAGTGATTGGTTCAAGATTAGATAGTGATACAGTTGTGGATGTGTGTTGGGGTTCAGTGGGATTTCCTAACCCTTCACCCACTTCTGCTTGATTGGTTCAACATGCTTAATTTTGACAACAATATTAAATGCAACTAGCAGCATTAAGTATACTTACCAGTAGTAAGTTACTCAATCAAAAAGTTAAACCTGCTAACATCAAAAGCCTTTGTGAGAAGATCTGCAACATTGTGATCTGTATGTATCTTAAGCACTTGAATGAGCCTCTTCTCATAAGAATCTCTGATGAAATGGTGCCTTATTTCAATGTGCTTGGTTTTAGAATGAAACACTGGATTCTTCACAATACAAATGGTGCTTTCATTATCAATGTAAATCTTGGTGTTGAGTTGGCAACCACTGTTTGCTTTTTACATTGCCATGAAATCAACCTTTTGCCAAGAAATTAACAACCTCCTGTTGTGGATTTCCTGTCAAGACTAGCTCCAGCATAATCACTATCTAAAAAGCTTCCAAGTCAAATGGTAAATCCCTAGGATACCAAAGGCCCAATTTAGGTTGACCTTTCAAGTATCGAAAGATCCTCTTCACAGCATGAAGATGTAAGACTTTAGGAGTAACTTGGAACCTTGCACAAGCACAAACAGCAAACATTATGTCAGGTCTAGAAGCTGTCAAATACATCAATGATCTAATCATTAATCTGTATAAGTGAACATCCACATCCTCAGCTTCTTCATCCTTGAGCAATGCCTTGTTAGTCTCAATTGGAATGCTTACTGTCTTCATTGTGGTAAAATCAAACTTCTTCAATATATCAGCCACATATTTATCTTAGATAATGAAGATTCCATCCTCCTTCTGTTGTACTTGCAATCCTAAGAAGAAAGTTAGCTCCCTCATAGAACACATCTGGAATCTCTTGTGCATCATCTGCTCAAATTCAACACTTCAAGACTTCTTTGTAGACCCAAAGATGATATCATCAACATACACCTGTACTAACAGGATATCACCTCTGTCCTTCTTAATGAACAAAGTTTTATCTATAGTTCCTCTTTTGTATCCATTTTCCAATAAGTAGGTAGACAAGGTCCATATAAAGCTTTTTCTACCTTATAAACCCTATTAGGGAACTGTGGATCTTCAAAACTAGGAGGTTGGCACACATACACCTCCTCTTCAATAGTACCATATAAAAAGGCACTCTTTACATCCATCTGGTACACAATAAGTCCCATAAATGATGCATAGGCCAAAAATACCTCTGATTGCTTCAATCCAACAATAGGAGCAACAAACCACATTATTAAACCAATTTCAATCTTCTTGGGTATAACCTTATGCAGCCAGTCTTGCCTTGTTTCTAACTATAATTCCTCTCTCATCTTTCATGTTTCTATACACCCACTTAGTTCCAATAGCCCTCTTGCCTTTAGGAAGATCCACTAGAGTCCAAACCTTTTGAAGTTTAAATTGCAAAAGCTCCTCTTGCATTGCTTCTATCCAGCTTGGATCTGTCAAGGCTTGCATCACCTTTTTGGGTTCTATTTGTGAGAGAAAACAGGCAAATAAGCAGTTTTAATAATCTTTATGGTTTTTTATTTGTCACTCCCCTTTTCCCTTCCTCTGCTTTTTTGATGTAACTGACCATAGCATGATCTCTTCAAATTGATCTGGTCTTTAGAATGATCTTGTTAATTCCTGGTTTGTGGCTAATAAGGACTGACATTCTGGTATTACCAAGTTGTTAAGGTCAGCCTCTGCACCCACATCTTCATCATCATATGCACCCCTAAAGATACCAGTATCCTCCAAATTAGGCATGAGTGGATCAGTAGGAAGATCATCATCATTAGTAAAAATTTGCTCAGCAGTACTAACAGATGGATTAACAGTACTATCTTTGTTAGTGCTGTTAGCATAACCTTCTTGCTATTGAACAAGCAAATTATCAAATTCAGCTTTAAAATCTTGCACATTCTAGTCATCTTCTTTATTTGCAGCTCCTCATTCTTTCTCTTGACCATTTCTTTTACCCTCATTTGCTGGTTCTTCATTAGTCTTTTTACCAGCATCATCAGTAACTGCATCCTTTGAGCTCTATGGACTATTATAGAGTAATGATAGCAGAATATATTGTTGAGTACCATTATCATTGTTACCTGCATTCTTACTAGTTTGATTCCCTGCAGTAACTGGCTCATAATTCATATAGTTTGTTAGTAAATCAATGTCAAAGAGCCAAGAACTGAATTGTTGTGGGGGTGGGGGGGGGGGGGGGGGGGGGGGGGGGGGGGTGGGGGGGTGGGGGTTGGGTGGTGGGGGGGGTTGGGGTTTTGGTGGGGGGGGGTGTGTAGTGTGGGTGAGGGTGTTAGAGTGTTTGTGATAGAGGGGTTGGGTGGGTTATAGTGTTAGGTGTATTTTGGTTGAAACACTGCAGTCGCATAAACTTCCTTCCAATTACCACGATAGACAGGGTTTGTTTTTCAAGAAAGTTTATGTGCAGGTTCTCCCTACTTTCTCTAGTTTCTTTCATTTTCCTAGTGTTAAATACCCTAAAAGCCTTGCTATTTATAAAGTATCCAATAAAGAACCCATCATCAGCCTTCTCATAAAATTTGCCTAGGGGGTCTAAGGTATTAAGAATAGTCACATGACATCCAAAAGGTCTCATAAAACTTATACTAGGTGGTCTACCATGTAAGTTTATAAGTGACTTGTGTGAGGCTTGGTCACTAAAACCCTATTCTGAACATAACAAGCAGTACTAACTGCTTTAGCCCAAAATGTAGTAGGTGTTAACAAAATACAATGCCTAAAAACATTACTAATATTTTTCACATCTTTACGTTTTGATAATCACAAAATATAAAAACGTTCAATGTAAAATTAAACGTAAACAAGTAATTAGTAGTAAATTTTCATTTCGATTATTATATCACTTAAAGGTATGAATAAATAAATGCTTAATGCATTTTATGATCAAAGGAAATTTTTATTCAACCTCGCACTTTTATAAAAAGTTGTAAACATTTTTATAAACATTACAAAACATTTTCTACAATTAAAAGAAATGTTTTATTCAAAATAAACATTTTGAAATTCAAATTTTCGAACCTAAAACAGCTAGAAAGTTCTAGAAAATTCTCCCTACACAAAAGGACAAACTGGGGAGCGCCCAGTCTAGGGCGGCCCCCTTAAATACACGGGCGGCCCCCTTAAAATTAAGGGGACCGCCCACCTATTTAAGGGGACCGCCCATAGGTAGACGCTCCTCCAGTTTGTCCTATAAATACTAGACTTTTCCCCACTATTTTCTCACCTTTTGCACTCATTCTTTCTGTTCTAAAACAGCCCACACATCTCACTAAAATCCTTTGATTATTTAATCATAAAGCTTTGTTTCTAAGTGATCCAAGCTCAATTCCTCAAGTGCAAGAGAAGAATACTTTCATCATCAAGTGAAGAAGTATTACACCTCAAGTGTGTATTGCAATCTTGTTGCATCTATATCACAAATTTGTAAATCAATTGTATATCTTGTATTTGTGTGTAGTAGCTAGATCTTGGTGATCTTTGTAAGTATAGTTAGATCGTGGTGATCTTACCAAGTAGTGTTAGATATCTTGAATATAGTAGTTGTGAAAGTGAAGCTGTGAAGATTTTCTCCTTTAGGAGTGAGAATTTTGTTTTTGACCCCGGCATCATCACGTTTCATAAGCCAGTGACATGTTCAATGAAAGTTTTCCATTTGCTCTCCCTAAGGACTAATTAATTCAGGGATCGAGTCGAGCTTGTGACTCAGTGACCAAAAACAAGCCGCTTCGTGGGAGTTCACCCCATGCTTATCCATTTTCTATTGCTCTAAATAATGTGTTGTGATGTGTTGAGGCTAGCTCTACCGTTTTTCATTATTTGCTGTTTATACTTATGCATTTTTGCAGGATTGAACCAACTATTTCTGAAGCCTCTCGTTTTCGTTGTTGTGTCCCGTTTCACTCGAGCTTCCCATCCTTTGTGTGAAATTAGTTTGGGGAGATCCGATATCTTTTCATCTTATCGATTCACGTTTATCTTTGCATAATTCATAAACGGCTTAGATTTTTGTAGAACCCGGCCTTAAACATTGAGGACAATGTTTCGTTTTAGTTTGGGGAGGAATCTATCGATTTGATGTTACCTGCTTATTGTTTTGTTCTCATGTACCCGTTTTCCCACAAAAATAGCAAAAAATTTAAATTTTTAAGATCTTATTTGTATAAAAAAAATTAAAAAAAAAATAAAATATAAATAAAAAGTGTTAAGACACGAATGTAGGTTTTCCGTTGGTGAGAATAGAAAGTAATTTTTGACCCGATCGAACGTGTTGAGTTCTAGCTTTTTCCCTTAACAATTAATGATGATAGTTTATGCTAGTCTCATGTAGACTTTAAACATGCTAAACTTGAAATCATTAGTAAATGAAGACTTGTGCTAATCTCAAGTAGATTTTAAATATGCCGAGTTGGATTTTATATAGGCTAAGTATTTGTAAATTTCTTTATTAGAGATTTTAAATTGCAAAGAATAAGAGATGATAGTGTTGATTACGAGTTAGGATGCTAAACAAAGTTTATTTGGAAAACTTAAAGGCTTATAAGAATAACTTGTGGTTTTTCTTCCCCGAAGTTCTTAAAATGATTAATTATACGTGTTCTCTTTAATTTTTACAAATTAGAGTTTTACTCTTAAAAGTCTAATCAACATATTCAGAGAAAAAGCTTTATCGATGATGAAGTCAACATCATTTGTAAATAAGAATTTTAGTTCAAGTTTATACTTTGGTTTTCTAAAACGAAATTTTTCTATTTGCAAAAATAATGTGTTGAATTAATAATTATTAAAAAAAATGTAGTTGGTAAATAAAAAGGATGCAAGTTATAAATCCTTAGTGTTAATAAGTAATATACAAACTCCATCGCAATAAAGTACATGGGCATTTGTCGGTTCGCTCCCGATGTGACATCGAAAGAAAGGATGGAGGATGTATATTTAGGGTTGGTATCATAATAAGTACACGAGCTCTTGTCGGAGGCGTGGCCGATGTGTCGTCGAAAGAAAAGTGATACCGATTCCTAGCCTAATAATGTAAATAGTAATAATAATGTTGCAAGTTAGAAAATAAATAGTAAAAGTTTCATTTTCTAAAACCAAGGTATTCTTTTGAACTAAGGTTTGCAAAAGTCTACAAGGCTTTTTCATCGGAATTTCATACGTTTCGATTAGTATTCTCCGGATGGGGTGTCAAAAGCCTTAGCACTTACCCGATGACGGTGGGATGCTAGAGAAGAAAGTTATTCATGGGATAAGTGAACCAACGATGTCTTAGCTAAGGAGGTTTTTGTTTGCTTTGAGTTGTGATCTTGCTAAGTGATTAAACTATGTGCCCAACAAGGCACATGGGTAAAGCTTGGACGGTTTTTCATAATATCTAAATATGTGGATTTAATAAATTTAAATTAATTGTAACACCACACACCTGAATATATTGTTTTATGTCGGGTAAGTGGATTAACCAGTTGTAATTATAAGTAGTTTTAGCATCTTAGCTCGTATTATCGGTTGATCTTATTTTTAATGCTTAGCATGGGATATCGTGATACAAATCAGGGGAGGATGTAGTTATCTTTTAGACACTTAATTGTTGCTTTTTGTTCTTGATCCTTAAAGTTACCATAACGGTATAATGAAAACAATACATTATTTCAAACACAAATGATTGTAGTTTGGTAGTTAATATATCAAGAAAAATCATAAAAAATAAAAAAAAATCTTTGAAATGGGAAATCGTGGTGTTTATAATTGTGATCCTCTTTAATATCTCTCATCAAAAATCTTGCTACTTATCAAAGTTTTAGTTTGGGATGTTTTGAGGTATTTGGTTATATGGCATGGATATTGCGTGAGGACACGCAAAGTTTAGTTTTGGGGAATTCTGATAATGTAAATACACATATCCGTTATTACTTAAAAAGACCCAATTAAACCCAAAACAGATCAAAAATGGCAAAAATATGCTTGATTTGTGTTTTGTGTGTTGCAGGTAGGTATGGATATATGAATAATCACAATGAAAAACCGTCAAAAACGGGCAAAGCACGGACTACGAGACGGTTAAGAGTGTACAAAGCGAAAGGCCAAAGCCTGAAAAGGTCAAATCCAGTCAATATTGGTCAACAAAAGTCAACAAAACCCAAAGTGTTTCAAAATAACCCCTCAACTTTCAGAAAAGTCCATAAATGGTCCCTAAGCCTAAATGGGCCTCACCCGGATCCAAGCCATAACCATCAGCCCAAAACCTAATCTATTAACCTTTTATATAAACCACAGGGGCTCAAACTGCCAAATGTTAAAGTTGTTTTACACTATATCTTTGATAAACAATGACAAGGACGAGTTTTGCCAAACCTTCAAAGTGTAAAACGAATTTTACCAAATTCAGTTAAAAAAGGAAAAAAAAGCGCGAAGAAATGGTTACTATTCATCGTCCCTTCTCTCCTGTTTCACCATGGTCAAATCAAGGGGCAAGTTAAAATTGAAGGGTACAGAGGTCTATTCAAAGGCTCACAAGAACAATGGAAGGGATAAATCAGTCAAATCAAGAGGCATTCATTGGTCACTCAAGAAAAAGGACACGTCAGCTATGAAGAAAACACAAGGGACGTGGGTTTTCCACTAACTCCTCACATAAATAAACAATGTCACATCATGGAATGACACGCTGGTCGATCCTCAGATACACACAAAATGATCAAACGGCTCAAAATCATTTGGCAATGATTAGAAGAATCAAGGGTACGGATTAAGTCTCGGAGATGGGATTCAGGAGGTAGGAAGCTTTTCATTAGGTGCTATATATAGCACACTCTCTCATACACATTGGGGGGTTCACTTTTGCTGTTTTAGCGTTGGTTTTAATTTTTAGCTTAATAGACTTTTAGCTTATGCAAATTTTACTTTAAATGTAATTTTCTCTTTTAAGCAATTTGTAATTTTCAGTTTTAAGCTTTGTAATTCTCTTTGAAATTCAATGAAATTCTCATTTATAGTTTATATAATCTGTTTTTCTATCATAAGCTCTCAAGTTTTAAGCTAATGTTTGATAAGCTTTCCATAAGCTCATATTGGCTCATTCAAGTCTTTAAGCTTGAATTTGAGCTCAATTAGATCTTAATCATACTTAAACTTCTAAAAATAGTTTAATAACCTTTGCTTTTGGGATTTGAGTTTTTGGAAGGAGAGCTAAACATGGAAGGGCTCTCAAGGACCATTACTGGCTTATTGCTAATAAGCCAGAGCTGTTGAATAAACTCTAAAGAGCCCCTTTGTGCCTTGTTAAGCTAGGCCAATAGTAAGTTTCTCTTTAAATTTCTGTTTTAAAGATCTAGTTTAAATTTTGCTTATATTGCTTATTGGCTTATTAATCTACTTATTGTTTAATTGAATGCTTATTTGTGCTTAGTTTAATCATTTTTGTGCTTATTGATTACCTGTTTTTAGCTTAATAATTTTAGATCTTAATTTTTCATTACTTGTTATAAAATCATAAAAATCCAAAAAAATACTAGTTAGTGATTAGTAATAGATCTTGATGTTAGCTTAAGTGGTTATTGATTTGTGTTCAGTAGATTAGTTATAAGCTTAGTAACATCTGGTTTCAAGGTTTAGATAGTTAGTTTTCAAATATCAAGTTCTGTCATGTTATTAAGGGGTGTTTGGAATAAGTGTATTTGACCTCATAAAGTCAAAAGGTTTTGTGCATTTTATTTGAGTTAGCTTAGGATTCATTTATAATCAGTAGTAAAAGAGTTTTTAAAGCTTAGGTTGCAAAATTCAAAAAGTTATGGTCTATTTTGCTTGCTTCTGCACCACCGGGGCATTTCACCCTTACTTTTTGTTTGTGAAAATTGGATCTAAGCCTCTTAGGGCTTAGATTTTGCTTGCATTGTGGTGTTGCACTCTAAAGGAGTGTGTCCAAGTGCAGGATTACCCTTTAGGTAACCTGCACTATTGGTTTTGTGCTTGTGCAAAGTGCACCAGCAGGAACAGCTTAGTTCCTGATATCACTTTTAGCTTTCATTTGAGCTAGGTAACCTTAGGTCTTAGCTTTTCAAATTAAGGTAGGATATAGTTTAGATGTAGCTTAATATAGATTAGGAATTATCTTTAGGTTAATTGCTTATTTCATTGCTTAATATTGCTGTCAAAAATACTCAAAAAGCTAAAAAGCCAAAAACAGTAGGGTAGAACACTAGTTTCTTAACATTTGAATCCTAGCTTAAGGTATTTGTTTTTATAGCTTAAATAGATAGTTTATTAGTAGTTGCATAAGTACTCAGAAGCTCTTAGTCCAGTATTGCTTATTGAGCTTTTGAGCTTAATTGGTTTTTGTGCTTATTTCTTTGTTTTCTGACTTTGCTTCTTTCATCATCATTTTTAGAAGCCTTAATGTGTTTTAAGATCAAATCTCTTTTCTTAATTAGAATAAGCATATCATAAGCTCTTAGGATCTTCTTTTACTTTTGTAATTGAGCTTATTTTGAGCTTTTAGCAGCTTATTCAGTAAAGCTAAGGGTAAACCCTTACTTTCTGTAACAGCTTAAAGATAAGCTCTTTAAGAGCTTATTAGTGGATTTCAGCCCTAAGTGTTTTTGTTAAAATTGTTCACCTCAGCTTATTTTATAATTTTGCTTCTTTAAGTTTTTGCTGAAAAACACTTTTTAGTTTCATCTAATTTTTAAGCCTAAAAAGGACTTAGTTTGAAGTCGGGTTTAGCCTCAGGATAGGTTTTGTAATTTTCTCATTTGTAGGTTAACTCAGTTAGTCCCCCGTTTGTCCCTTTGTTTTCACTGTTAGTCCTTTTTCCCTTTGCACCGTTAGTCCTTAGGTTAATTTTTAATTAATTTAATTAATTTTAATTAGTAATTAGGGTTTAGATTTAATTAGTTTAATTAAAGTTTATTACAAAGATAAAAATTAGGGCTTTTATTTTTATAAAATTTCTGCATATTTTCTTTATTTAGTATAATTTTTATAAAATTTTTAGGAATTTATTTTTAATAGTTTTATTACTTTTAAAGTTTTTAATTAGTTTAAATTTTAGAAAAATCATATCTTTAAATCTAAAAAGCCAAAAATAATAATTCTTTTTTCTAAAATTTTCTTTGTACTTATTCTTCTTAGGAAAAATATAATTTCAATTATTTTCTATTTCTTTTTATTTTTAGGATTTAATTAGAATTAAATAGTTTTTAATTGATAAAAAATTCAAAAATAATCAAAAAAAAATATTTTTCTTTTTCCAAAAATTTTCTTTTGTCTTATTCTAGGATTAGAAAATTAGTTTGCATTTTTAGGACTTAATTTTATTTATTTGCTTATTTGTCGCGTTTTATTTGTTTTCCGTTAACCTTTTTAAGTACGTAATTGTTTTTAATTGTTTATTTTAATTGTTGCTTTATTTAGTATTGATAGCTTATCAAAAATATTTTTTCTCTCATTCAAATCATAATCCAAATTAAAACGAGGTTTCAATTGCACAAGTCATTGGGGAAACGACCCGGGTGATCATATTTCCCGGTTAAATATACGTATTATATATTATATTATATATATTTTTGAGAGTGGATTTTCCTTAAGGAATTTTCTTAAAAACTCTTTTGGAAATATTATATATATATTTTTTATTAGTATATAAAAAGATCAATCAGGGACCGCCCTAGTATTTCACGGGTAAAACAGTATTTTTCCTGCTTTTTAACCCTTTTTTCCCTAGTCTCAGCTATCTTTGCCCAGAATGCTTGAACACAACTTGGAATATCTTAAACTAGTTCAAACTCATTCCATTTTCAAACTATTTCCTTCCCATAAATCCCCTCCAAATGATCATCTCCAATACACCATCTTCTTCATCATTCATCAACCATTATCAACATCCATGGTCATCCATAGGCCTCCATTCCAAAGCTCCAAGAGACAAAAATCAACTTCATTCCACCAAAAACAATTGTTTGTTGGATTTAACCCTGATAGACACAAAAAATCCATCACCACTACTTCAAACTATTATCACCTAGTGATCCTAAATGATCCTCCAATAACACCATCAACCAAAGATACTTCCTCATCCTCAATTGACTACATACCCAAATCACCAACCTCATCAACATCACTTTTACCCAATGGTTACTTGAACCCACCAACATCTCCTCCTCTAAGAGTTTCTCCACCTCAAGAAAATGCATCAATGGACATCACTCTTATCCTTTCACCAATTACCCCACTTGACGTCCAATTTGATACTCCATCACCTTCACCACATATCTTTGGTCATCTCATTCCTTGGAACCTTCTTGAGGCACATGGAAATTCATGTTTGTGTTGCATACACAATCGTACTCTCATATTTGGATTGAGAGATGAACTTCAATATATGTTTTCATATAGTGAACATATGCTCTCACAACCACCAACAACCATCATCCCACCACCTCCATCATCTTTCCCAAACTAAACATACTCTATGTTTAGTTTCTCAAATAATTATCCATTCACCATTTTGCAAGCAAGTCCTATGGAGCTTTACTAGTTATAGTATTTTTTGTAGTTTAAAAATTTCATGTATGTTAGCATGTTATTTATTTTCCTTATGTATGCATGAGTGTGATTCACACACTATTTTACTTTTAATGGATGATTATTGTTGGTTGCATTATTATTATGTCATATTTTTCCTTCTTGCTACATGTTAGAAATATTTGTATTGTTCTAACTCGTTTTTGTAGCCAAGAAACCATAGCTCGATTCCTTGGTGACCTCGAACGAGGGGGAGGACACATCAAGGGGGAGCATTTATTCCATCGATTTTTTTAAGGGGACCGCCCCCTATTTAAGGGGACAGCCCATAGACTGATGCTCCTTCAGTTTGTCCTATAAATACTGGACTTTTCCCACTATTTTCTCACCTTTTGCACTCATTCTTTCTGTTCTAAAACAGCCCACAAATCTCACTAAAATCCTTTGATCATTTAATCATAAAGCTTTGTTTCCAAGTGATCCAAGCTTAATTCCTCAAGTGCAAGAGAAGAATACTTCCATCATCAAGTGAATAAGTATTACACCCTAATAGCTATATTGCAACCTTGTTACATCCATATCGTAAATTATAAATCATTTGTATATCATGTAAAGTTGTGTTAGTTATAGGATTTGTGGCTTGTAGTAATCAATGGTAGATCTTAGTGATCTTCTCCTAGATAGTGAATATATATTTTGATATAAGTAGTTGTGAGAGGTAAGAATGTAAGAATGTTGTAAGTTGTGAAGAAGTTGTAAAGTAAGATTGTTAAGTCCGTAAAGAAGTCGTAAATTTGTGAAGATCTGAACAAGTTGTTTAAGTTGTGTTGTGATAGGTTGGTTCTAGCTAAGAATTAGAACTCGACATTTAGCTAGTGTTAAAATTGATATAAGCAACGTTGTGTACGGTATTATAATCCGCCATAAAGGATTTGTTTGACATAGTGAAGAAAACACACGAGTTTGGTGCTACGGTGGGAGGGAGTAGGCCGAAGATGATAACCGAACCATTATCTAATCCTGCTGTTGTGGTTTTATATTCCCAACCTCTTTCTCTTATTCTTTTATTTACTTTTACTCATTTATATTGTTCATATTGTGCAAGTATTGAATTCAAAAAAAGTCGAATCTAAGTTTTCATAAACAAACATAAACATAAAATAAAATTAAAAAGCGGTAAACTATTCAACCCCCCCTCCTTCTAGTTTTCCACAATTAGTACTAGACTCAGTGACAAATACTTTCGTCACTAACACGTATATTAACGACAATTTATTACTTCTCATACATATATAGAAGTGACGAGTATATGTGGCGGGACAACTCTATATTGTTACAAAAATTGTGTTAATAATAAGTGACAAAAATATGAGTCATCAATAAATTTCGTCACTATAGCCCCCTTTTATGTAGTGATCATAGCGATAAATAGCACTTACTAATTTGGGTAACGTATAATGTCGAGCCAAGCTTATTTTGGATGTGTGTTATGCTACGGCAACCGAACAACACCCCACACGTTACCACGCACGAGCCCCCAATGTTTGTAGCCGTACAGGGGCAAACATGCAAGACATTTTTAATGGTTTGTGGGAATGCTACCTTTAACTTATTCTAATCCACTAAACCAGAATGCATCTACGTATAAGACATTAGAAATTAAATTTAAATATTGCTTATATGGGTACAAGAACCAACAAATTGAATCCACGACCGAGCCAAATAGTAATTAAAAGTTTTTACACTATAATAAAGATCAAAAAAAGAAAACAAAGCTTAAAATGTACTTATTGCAGATAATAAGCTAAGAACATTACCAATACATAAATGACTCAAAGCTATCAACCTATTTCTCAATTCACCCTTCCAATGCTAACAACCCTTTCAACTTAATCTCAACCTCTTTCATACCAAGTTATGAACAACTTAATCATAATTTGAGCCATATATCAACTATTGTTTAGATCAAGTCATTTTAAACCTTTAAATCTAGTACATCAACACTTTCAAACCATTTCCCAACCCACTCATTAATCTATTCTCTGAGCCAAAAGGTATTTTTAATAATAAATGTCAAACTAACTCTACAGTCACATTCAATTTCATATATGTTAATGGAAAAGCGGAGAAGAAACATCTGATAAGTGGCTAAATCATCATCCAAGGGTCTTCCACTGAAATTCCTAGGAACTCTAAATCTTCTTCTCATCAAATATAACCGATAACTCAAAGACAAAGACAACTACAACTGGCGTAAAATAGGCAGGATAATGATATATACAACGAAACTTTTAGGGTCAACTCTATAAAAGCAGTAAAGATAGGATGAATGTGTTAATATAATCAAGGTTTTTCTGCAGGGTTTTAAGAAAATCACAAATTTAGGAAATTATAAAAAATTAATTTTTCAAAAATAAAAAATTTGAATTTTCACAAGCTGGAGACATAGCGATGTCAAGAAAAATCCTAATGTCGTCTCCAAACACTGTGAAATCTCACATTCGTTTTTCTGGAAAAAAATTCTGCACGTAATTCTATTAGTTATTTCTTGCAAAAGTATTGAATAAAACCTGAGATTAGTTAACACAATCATATGACACAAGACTAACACAAGACACACAAGAAAAAGAAATTAAGTTGCCTCCCAACAAGCGCTTTTATTTATTTGAGAGTCTTTTAGCTAGACTCAGAGTCACACGTCCTTACGTGACTCCTCCTTCGTCTACCATACTCTTCATCTTGATTAGTGTTGATCACACGCCTTGATCGATTCTTTATGTAGTAAAGAGTTTGTTACCTTGGAAGAATCCAAAATAACAAAGATTGAGACTTTGTATGTATATCAAAGTGTATGCGGAATCTACACTTTGATACTCTAGAGGTGTTTATCAATGAAACAGTGATAATCAAGCTAACAAAGAACAATAAACAAACTGCTTCAATATTATTAGAATAATACGAGTACTCTTGAAGTACTGGGGTTACAAACCTTGAAGCTATTACAAATCTTTCTCTAATTTCTATGAAAAGTATCTAAAAGTGTATATCTCTATACTAAACTTAGTATCTCCTTTTATAGAACACAAGGAGTCCTTTACAAAGATATCTGCCTATCTTTTAGGATCAGTTATAATTCAAAAATAAACATCCCGAAATAATCTCCATGCATCCTTATCTTCAGTTCAGCAGCTTTGACTATCAGCAGTATTAACTCTTTTGTCTAGCAGTAGAAACTAACACTGGCAGTACTAAGTTTGTACCAGCAGTACTAACTTCATTAGTACTGTTGGCAGTATTAAGTCTTGTGAAGATTTATTCCTAACAATCCTCCCCTAAACTTGTGATTGTCCTTCAAATCATCAAGTTTCTTCTAAATAAAATCTTCTAGTCTTCTTCCTCTGCTGATGATTCTTTTAAACATTTCTTTCACTTCTGCATTTGAGATCTTATAAACCTTAGAAGTTCAATCGCCTGTAAACTCCCATGATCAATCTTTAGCTTCTTCTTCAACATCTTGGAGATCATCTCTTGGCTTAAAGGATATTTCTTCTCTGTCAACATATGAATTGCTAACCCATTCTCCATCAGCAAAATGTGAATACCACAGAAATCATATAATCTCCAGCTTAGCAAATTGTATTCATGCTGATCTTTCCAAATCTCATCATCTTCATCAGGCTCAAACAAAGTGTGTAAATCACCCCACA
>BQNB010148839.1:0-16248 GCA_026074375.1 Tanacetum coccineum | reverse complement strand
GGTTGACTTTGACTTTGACTTTTTTGGCGTTTTTCCATTCCGTGCTCGGTTTTGTTGTTTTGGGCTTGATTTTTCGTCCTTTTGTCGGATATCCGTTTCCTGCACAATATAAGTGAAAACATACAAATACAATGTATTTTTGGTACGTTTTGGGTCATTTAAGTCTGATTTTAATGGTGAAAGGTAGGGGTGTTCAGTGTTTGGTTTGACACCAAACAAACCGAAAAAAAACCCGGACCAAAACCGAATAAAACCGAACCGAAAGTTTTAATTGGTGTACGGTTTGGTTTGAAACCAAACCGAAGTATTTAATTGGTGTTTGGTTTGGTTATGGTTTGACAAAATATAACCAAACCAAACCGAAAAAACAGAATATTTCTATACACATAAAAAAAAGTTAATTATAGGAATATATACTTCTATCGTATTGTCTTAACTAGCAATTATAAAATTTTAAAATATCTTTTAAACTAATCACTTCTCAAATCAAGGATTGATGCATATTCGTAAACAACTGAACAAGGGTTTGCTACTTGATTTATATAAAGAGCAAAAGTGAAGTTGCAAGTGTGTTTGGATGCTTGTAGATGAAATATTCAAGCTAATAAGGTTTGTGAAGACTTTTGTCGAAGAAAATTTATCTTATTTCGCTTTCATTTATTTTTGTTAACTTCTTAAACCTTTTTTGTTTTTTAAACTTTTTTTTGTTGATTTACTTGAGCATCGGTGAGACTTTTTGATCTGTTAATTTAATTTGAATATTTTAGCTTTTTATTATAACTTTTAGATTATATTTGGGGGAAATGTTTTTAATTTTTTGGAGTTCACTTAAATTTGGTTTTCTTGGTTTAAACCGAAACCAAACCGAATTCTAATTTGGTGTACGGTTTGGTTTATCCATTCTATAATTGGTTTGGTTTGGTTTTGATTTTAACTTTGAAAATTTTCAAACCGATGAACCCGAACCGTACAACCCACAAACCCGAAAACCGAACCGATGAACACCCCTATTTGTTATATTTATATTACTTAATTATAAAATAAAAATATTTAATAATAATGATTATAATAATAATATATAACAATGATTTATAAATATTACTAATACTTTAAAGTACAAATTTCGAATTATAACGTACTTCAAAACTTTGCATCATACTTTTTATGTAAGCTGATCGAATTCACGACGTTTAAGTAAATTTTTTTTGGACGGCAAAAAGATTTATATATAAAAATAACAAAAAGAGAATTTTAGCAAGCAACTAGAGAAAAATTACAACGGTTTTCTTAGCCAATCATGTCAAGCTAATCGAATAGAACTTCTACTATTTAACCAAAAAATTACGACGTTTAAGTAATTGAAGTGACTAAATTACAATTTATATGGAATCCGGACAACCTACGTAATATAATCTGAATTACAGTTCTATCCATTCTGCAAACCAAAGGATTACGTAATGTAATCAGATTACAATTACATCTAATTACATCATATTACAACAAACCAAACGGAGCCGAGTTAATTTTGTTTGCTTGTAATTAGACTTTTTACTTGTGTATGACTTTGTTCAGGTAACATGACACATATACTTTATAATAACTTTCATGTATATTATCGCAGGGGCGACTCTAGAGGCATACAATGAAATCTAAAACGGGTCTTTTCGATTACTTTGTTTGTGCAATTTTAGTTTTTGAATAATCAAAGATGTATCTACAAAAAAAAACCTATATAACTGATAGTTAATATGTTGTTCACGATTATGTTTATGCTCCATCTCATTGCAGAAGCATACAATGTCAAACTATATATGTGAAGAGTTGATTTGATGAAATTCTTGAAAGACTACCACCTATATCCCTCGTCCGATTTAGATATGTCTCGAAATCATGGTGTCGTCGTATTTCTAACCAAAGTCCATCTATCTTCAAACAAACCATCTTATATACGCAGATAGAGATAAACACGAGTGTTCCCAACTATAAACAAAAGTTGCCAGTTCACCCACTTTCCATCTTTAAAGCAGAAACTATTAGCTGTCATTAGTTATTCGTGATTACATATTATATATTAGAGGAGAGTTATATTGGATACCAAAAAAAGGTTGGATACCAAGGGACTCATCTCCACCATCCATCTAAAAAAATCAATGGCTGAGATTAAAAGGATTTTATTATTTCACCTATTTTTTAAAACTTAGATATCTCTTAAAACTTTTCATGATGCTTTTTCTTACGGGCGTCATCGATCAATTCTGTTTTGCAAATACAATTGGTCTGGCTGATGCTGAGCTAAAAGAGGATCGACTAAAGAATGATCGATTTCATGGTCTTTCTATGCCCGGTACTCTCAATAAGGTTGATCGTTGCGCTCAACTAAAAACATATGTGGGACTGAATTAAAATCAAAATTGAATTATACCCATGCATTTACTATATCTGTAAGGATAGTCACTTTGTGTGCATGTGTTGTTTGGATTGAAATAAATTCAAAATCATGAGCTAAGGTTGTTTGGGTTAGGGAGGTGATTTGCACACTCCTTGTTTTGATTGGCACATTCAAAAGTATGATGACTTGATATTTATACCCTTGTAATAATGAATATGAGTAAAAGTGATGTAAGGGTATATATGTCAAAACATGATACTTTTGAGGGTGCAAATCAAAATAAGGAGTGTGCAAATCACTACCCTTTGGGTTATGATTTAGCAGCACTTTAGTACTTCATGTTGACTTTGTTAGGTGGCTATAATATGGAAGAGAAGGCTGCTAGAGCTTACTTCATGACTTTAAAAGGTTGTTTGGGTTTACCGCTCAGTATACTTATTAAGTTTACTATTCACTACAATGTAATCAAAGAGTATATGAACTTATTAGTCATATTATCTGCTGCACAGGTTTACCAAATTTGCAATTCCGTCCACCATAAACGAACGTCAAAGTCTGTGCCCCGCAGCGGAGCGCGGGTATATGAACTTGTTGATTGACATTAGCAATTGTCATGAGCTGTCATTACATATTGATTGTCTTTAGCTGTATGTATCAATTGTGATTGGCAGTTTCCTTGGATAGTCTTAGGACTTATTTGTATATAAATATGGCTAGTGATGAATACAAAAAACATAGGGAAATATGGTATCAAAGCCTACACTGATCCTCTCCAAAATATAAAACCCCAACCCTAAAAGCACTCAATTTTTTGTTTACCTATTGTACGCCAGCCTCTGTCCATTTTCTTTTAGCTTTTGCATACCACTCGTCATAACATCATGACGGGATCTCCTACACCGAAGCAACCAATCGATAAAGCCTATTCGATTGCCAGCATCAAGGCGTGTATCCCCACACTACTTGATCTAGATAAATTAAACTACAATTCATGGAGTCATTATTTAAATGTTTTTGCAAAACGTATGAGGTTCACCATCATCTCGAAGCACCTGCCACTACAACCACATCCACTGATCCTTTGCATGAATCCAATGATTCGCTTATGGTCATGTGGATCTACTCTACCATATCTCCCAAACTTGTGGACATGATTGTTGATGATAGTACCACGGCACATGGTGTTTGGAAACGCTTACAGAACATTTTCCATGATAATAAAGATGCGCGCGTCGTTCAACTTAACAATGAGATACGTAACATCGTAATTGGAAACCTCTTCGTGAATGATTATTTTCAAGAGCTCAAGTCAAAAGCCGATCAATGCACTAATCTTGATTCTCCCGTTAGTGACTCAAGTTTAGTCACTTATGCCATTAATGGAGCTCGTAGCAAATTTTCAAAGGTTTCCCGCATCATTCGCCATCATGAAAAATTACATACCTTTGATGAGGCACGTTCACTGATCCTCCTTGAAGAAAGGGGTTGGCTTAACCAACAACAAAATCCCAACGTGTTTCACAACACGTCTTCATCCCCCACTGTTCTTGTTACTACACCCGACACTAGTAATAAAGACAACACCATGAGTACTTCGGGTATAGATTTGTGTCGCAATTTTCAAGGAGGCTCTTGCACCTATGGAGGCCGTTGCAAGTTTGTCTACGCTGGCAATGATTTTCGACCTCGCCCTACTACCACTGCCCCTAATTCTAATACTAGGTCGAACACCAGTACTCAACTTCGATCTTCACAGAATAAAGGTTCGGTAACCACATCCACTAACCAAAGTGGCCAGCCTAATGTCGCCCAATATCAGCCATGTCCCATGCCTATCTACTCGGCCCAACCCAATAATATGGGATATATTTATCTTCAAAGTGGACTTGTCCAATTCTGTCCAGTACCTGATCATTCTATACCTTATATGCAACATCCTCACGTACAGGCCCAACAGGCCCAGACGCATGTTCCACAAGCCCATATGGTGTCCTCTTTGCCAAGTCAGCCGGCCCAAGTACAGGTCCAACAGGCCTACACGCCTGCTCCACAGGCCCATTCATACGTAGTTCCACAAGCCTATCAACAGGGGGTATGTTTGTTCCAGGGTCTTATTGTAACACCCCCAAAATTCGGAACGCAGTGGAATACAACATGGGGTGCTACTTCATAGTCACAAAGTACAAGTTACGGAAAACGACCTCAAAAGAGACGTCTCAAAGTAAGTTTTCACATTCAATGCATCAAAATATCAGAGTGTACAAATAGGTCCCAACAATGTCAAAATATCCCAATAGTTAAAACAGGACATAAAGTTTAGATAAAGTTTTTATCGAATGTAATAACAAAAATTCTTTACAAGGCAATATTTTCAAAAGAAATTTTATCAAATGTATATAATGAAGAGTCTCCGAAATACATATCCGTACGGCTTCCCTCCGAGCAATGTACCTGAAAACCTGAGATAAAACATGCTAAAAAGTCAACAAAATTGTTAAGTGAATTCATAGGTTTTAATAAGTAAACAATATTTAAGCAAACCAAATAATGTTTATAGAAATCGAGTATGTGCTCAAAAGAGCATCTTAGTGGACCGCAAGATTTAAGTAATGTAGACAAGTGAAACACATTCACTATGTCCAAAAGTAAAAAGTATTATTGTACTAAGCTAATGACACCAAACATTAACATATATTGTGAGAGGGAGTTGGTGTTGCTAGACATCCATGTATTTTTCTCTTAAAGTTGGTGCGGCCAAACACCCAAGTATCTTTCTCCAAGAGTTGATGTTACCAAACACCCAAGTATTATTTCAAATGTAAATGCGTCCGAAATGTAAAACAAGCATGTAATCTCCCTTAAGGAGTTTGAGGAAACATTTAGGTAGTAAAGAGAGGCAATGAACGCAAAATGTCAGTTATAAGTACTTGTGTATATAAAAACAATTTAGCATGTATCTCACCCCAAAATAGTTCAAAATCAGTATAAAACAAGTAAAAGCAGGGGCTATGAACTCACCTTGATAGCGATATGATATGGATTAACGTAAACTACGTCGAGAAGAAATAAGAAGTCCTAGGAACAACCTAGAAATAATGACGCGACTTGAAAAAATAAAGTAATATGCAACACATGAAAATAAGTAAGGTTTATAAAATATTTTCCGTAAAAAGTATGGCATTGTAATTAAGGTTTTATAAAATATGATTTACCCAAAATGTAATGACTAAGACTGAATTAATAAAGCCCAAAACATGTATTTATTTTTTTATTTCTTATAGGTCCTGCTAAAAGTGCACACACATTCTTTTAAGTAAAAAACAACATGTTTATTCCAAAATTCTGAATTTACCGAACTTCCCAAGCTTATAAATTCAAATCCGTAAATGGTCTAAATTCGAGGTTTTCTCCTACAGAAAGGTTTTTGAGTCTACTTTACATATTTGTGGGCCCTGCAGCCCAAAAAGTTTCAAAACCCAAGTGAAATCACCAATTTAGCCCTTGACACCAAAGCTGCGTTTTTACTGAATTTTATCGTCACACTAAAATGGGCGTATCTCTTAAACCGTGCGTCCGCAAAGGCCGAAACACGCGCCAAAATTAAGTTAGGTCAATATCTACAACCTTTAGTTCTGCTAAAATGAGTGTTGTTATATAAAAATCTGGACTTATACTCATTTCAAATTCTGGGTGCAAAATCTGACTAGTTTTACCATTTTGACCATAAATCACTCATCGGACATCATTACGCTTCCACCCGAACGGCCACGCGTAACCAAGACATTTATCTAGAACCATATTAATTTTCCCAGAACCTCATAGATGAAAAATAATTCGAAAAACATCTATCAATCTGTAACATTCCGGATTTAAGGTCACTATTTATTCTGAGCTTTAATTTATTTTCTGAATTTTATAGATTTTATTGTTATTATTTTTAGTCGGTTTTATGAAAATAGTCAGTTTTAATTATTCGCGAGTCCTGCATTGGATATTTATCCGTTTTAGCGTTCAAGAAATCGATAATTCCATATTTTAGCTTCGGAAGCTTGTTTATTTTTATTTTAGTATTTTTCAACTTTTACCTGCGTTTTGCCAAAACCGCGTCAAAATAGTGTTTTTACAAATTAATAACGAGTTAATTAGACGTTTGGGCCCGAAATTTGTGTAATATAAATTTAACAACAAAAAAAATTATAAAACCAAACACCCCCTTGGGCCGGTTACACTCAAACCAAACAAACAACCCTTTTAATTTTTTTAATGGAAGATAACTAGACATAATCCTTTCCTATATATATATTCTATAACCCAATCAAACTCTCCATAAAAACACACAGTTAACAAAAACAAGATTGTTTGTTCCTCTCCTCCTTTCTCTGTTCGAACGACACTACACAAAAACCACCAAAAACCATAATCAATCAATCCCAAATCACTTTCATTCAATCCCAAATCACTCATAAACTAATCTCCATCATTCCTTAACAAGATTAAACCACCATGCATGATTTTTCTCAAGTTCTTGATTTTTAAAGTTTTTGATTTTGAAGGGTTTCTTTAATTTTGTGAACAATTGGTATAAAGAGGGTTTGATTGCAAGTATTTGTACAAGATTTGGTGTAGTAAAAATCAAGTAAGGGTTTTGTTTTTTGGTGTTGATGTTTCGGCTAAAGGATCAAACCAAGAGGGTTTGATTTTCTTGATTTTTCTTGTGTTGCATTAAGTTTGTAAGTATTTTTGTTACTCTTTTACATTGATTTAATTATATGTGGTTTGCATGTGTGTAAAATTATATTGAGAATCCATTGATTGTGTTGCATGTCGCGTTTTGAGGTTCAAGGTTGGTTTAAGATGATTAGTATTGGTGTTAGGCTAGTTTAAGTGTGTTGGTGATTGTTGCGATGCGAGAAATTGGTGTTTTGAAGGGGTTTAAAGATACCCAACTAGGGCAGAAAATTAGCGAGTTGTTTTCGAGTGAGTCAAAATTGTTAAAACTGATTTTGGCCTAGAAATTATAGTAGAGGATGTCCGTAGCTACGTTTCAAAATAAGGCACGTCCTGTATCTCTTAAAAACGAACGTTTTATGGCCGTTAGAAGTTGAGGAAAATTATAAAATTTCAATCAGCACTTGTATAAAAAAATAGTTTTCTGCATAATCTCGCAGGGGCATTTTCGGCAATTTTTGTGTCGTTTCGGGTCTCGGGTAAAACTAAAAAGTTGTTCAGATGGTCGTTGTACTTTTCCGAGAGGCTAGCTAAGTTTAAAAGTGCATTACGACGGGTCGTTTTTGATGAGTCAAACTTATTAAAATTTATATTAAAAAGTCAAAGTTGGCAAAATTTTTAAGAATGGTCATTTAGCATTATAGAAATCGTCTAGACTTATAATAATCATAACGTGAATTAATTTACAACTAATAAGTTAGACTTACACTTTCGTTCGTGTCTAGAAATCTTAATCTTTAAAATGGGTAATTTTCATTAAAATATAAAGTTAGTCGGAATGGGTTAAAATGGAATAAAAACTTAAGGCGATATATGTAAGGAGTAGTATGGTGTAAGTTTGGCGTGCACATGGATTCTACAATATAATATTTCATATATGTCGGAATATATATATATATATTTTACATACTTATGCAAAATTTGCATTTCCTTATTAATTATAGCGTCCTAATTCGCGGACCACAATTATTATAGGTCGCGGTTGAGATCATCATCGCCGTTCTTTCTTTGTTGATTCCTCCTTCGATACTTCTATTTACGGTTAGTTCATAGCCTCGCCTTTATACTTTTAAATGTTTTTATAAACCCCGCGAGGGAGATACATGCTGGTTTTATAAATTGAACACAAGTAGTTTTCGGTATGCTGGACCCGAGTGTGAGACTAATTGCATAAGTACCTATTGCTAAAAGGCCCCGAATTTCATGAACTGTTCATTACCTATAATGGGTAAGCGCTAGTACATTAAATAGATCTATTGGGTCGTGACAGCCCTGTTCGGGGTTTGGATCCATGGCGTGAACACCCTGTAACAGACATTTTGTATTGAGAATCTTTTTAGGTATAGTGTAGGGGCGGACGAAACACATATTTTTATATGCTGGTTAACGTTTCAGTGTCATGAGTTTAATGCATTAGTGGTTATTAACTTGTTTGATCCATAAGTTACTCGATGATATAAATACTTGTGTTCTAACTTTTATTTATATAAACTCTATGAATTCACTCAACGTTTTCGTTGACTTTTTAGCATGTTTTATCTCAGGTAATCAAGGATGATGGCTTGGAGCAGACGAGGGGAGTTAGCGCTAAAGTTTTATGAAACTTGTCTTTTGTTCCATTCTCTAAAAACCTTTTATGTTAATGACTTTAAAACCCATGTTGTATTATTTTGGGGTAACGATCTTGTGGGACGGTGTTTATACTTTGATCTTAAACATCTCTTTTCGAGTCGTTCTTTATATTCTTATGATGTTGTACTATGACTTACACCCAAATTGTTGGTTATGCTGCGTGTAAATTTGAGGGTGTTAAAGATTGGTATCAAGAGCTTAAGGTTATAGAGAACTAGATCGTTTTTCAAAAACCTAAACTATAACTTTTCGCGCGCTAAGACTCTTCGTGGCCCTAGTCCAAGTCATACTCATGGTTTCCTATTTGAGTATTTATGCACGTTTCGGGTGCATTGCTATTAAATAATTATATAATAAGTACTATGATATATATATATATATTTAAGATATATATCGATTGTTGGGCTTATATTAAAGCATTGACATTTATTTAGATGTTTAAATAAATTGTCATTTGGTTATCGTACTCATTTTTGATGTACCTTCGTTCATTCGTATCTTGTATAAATTCTTATCTATATAGTGACCTTACGTATTTATTTTTGCGCAATTTGCAGATCATCATGGCAAATCCACTTCCCCCCGGCCACATTGTGGACCTTCCTGAGGATGAGCCGGTTCATCCTGAACCCGCTCCTGTTATTCTCTATCATGCACCTTTACACCCGGAAGAAGACCCAGAGGAACAGCCAGAACCCGAGCCTGAGCCCGAGTTGTGTAGGTGGTTCGAGAAGACGGAGAGTGTATTGGGAATTAGTGAATGTGCGGAAAGAAACAAAGTAAAGTTTGATGTCACCACACTTCAGGGCCGGGCCTTGACGTGGTGGAATTCTCAAGTTGCCACTTTAGGACTTGAGGTTGCTAATGGAAAGCCATGGGCTGAAATGAAGACCATGATGAAGGAAGAATTTTGTCTAGCTGGGGAGATTCAGAGGATGGAAATCGAGTTGTGGAACTTGAGGGTGAAGGATTCCAACATCGCTGCTTACACCTAAAGATTTAACGAGTTGGTCTTGTTGTGTCCTAAAGCAGTTCCGAGTGAGAAGAAGAAAATTAAGGCATATATCCGGGGGTTGCCCGAGAATGTGAAAGGGGAGACTACTTCCTCCAAACCTACTACTTTGAATGAGGCCGTTCGGATGGCCCATACCTTGATGGAACAAAAACTGCAGGCCAAGGCCGAGAGAGTTGCTGAAGGCAACAAGAGAAGGTGGGGAAAATAATCATGGTGGTAACCGAAGCAACAACAACAACAATAATAACAACCAAGGAAATTACCGTGACAACACCCGCCACCACCAGTACAACAATCGAAGGCAGGGTAATGCAAGGGCGATGACCACAGCCCAGAATGAAGGGGCGGATCAAACGGAAACAACTCCTAACTGTAATCGCTGTGGAGCATGTCACTTTGGTCGTTGCCCGCCTACGTGCAACAATTATGGAAAGGTTGGTCATAAGGCCAAGGATTGCAGAAGTAAGGCCGTGGCTACTGGTGCTAACGCCCGGTCGGTGGTGAACTACTATGAGTGTGGGGAAAGAGGCCACAAGAGCAACCGATGCCTGAAGAGAAATGATCAACGGGGTAGAAATGCTACGGGCCGAGCCTATGCGATCAGAGATGCTGAACAAAATCTAGGACCTAATGTTGTGACGGGTATGTTCTTACTCAACAACCGCTATGCTAAGGTATTGTTTGATTCGGGGTCGGACAAGAGTTTTGTTAACACTAGTTTTAGTCACTATAGATATTGAGGCGGTTAGACAAAATACTAGTTACGAGGTTGAATTAGCCAACGAGAGAATAGTTAGTACTGATGTTTAGTTTTTATATACTAATAAAATATACAATATAATATTCTAAAAGAGTAATTAAGAACTTTCCTAAGGTTTTCCTTAAGAAAAGCTCACTCTAAAAGATATATATAATATATAATACGTATATTTAACCGGGAAGAATGATCACCCGGGTCGTTTCCCCAACGACTTATGAAATTAAAACCTTACTTTAGCTCGGATTATGATTTAAATGAGAGAAAAGATGTTTTTGAGTATCTATTCTACTAAATAAAAGCAATAATTAAAATAAACAATTAAAAGCAATTAAACACTTAAACAATTAACGGGAAACAAGCAAAATACGACAAATATGCGATTACACTAAACTTAACTCCTAAAAATGCAAACTAAATTTCTAAACCTACGATAGGGTAAAAGAAAATTTTAAGAGAAAGAAAAATATTTTTTTGATTATTTTTGAATTTATTATGAATTAAAAACTATTTTAATCTAATTAAATCCTAAAAAATAGCAAATTAAGTCCTAAAAATTTAGAAAAATAATTTTTAAACTTAGAAAAGTCTAAAATAACATTAAAACCCAGAAAACTATTTTTAACAAATTTTAAAATTAAAATCCTATTTTTAAAATTAAAAATAAAAGCTCAAAAATGAAAATAAAAATTTAGAAGAGTTGAAAATGATTTTTCTGAATGTAAACCTACAAGTACTTTTTATAAAACTAAAAACTATTTTTTGAATTTTTATAAAACTTTTTTCTATTTTTTATGAATTTTCTAAAATTAAAACTTTTGAAAAATGATAAAAATTAATCTACTTAATGAAAAATTACCAAAAAATCAGGAAAAGTCTAACTAGTAACAAAGAAGATAAGAAAAATAGAACCAAGATCCCAGCTTATCTAATAAGCTGGGAAAATAAGCAAACAGGCTACGGCTTATAAAAAATTAGAAAAAGGAAAACGTGTATAAAGATTAAAAAGAAAGGGATGTTGACGGATGAGCTATTGTAGCATGATGGTTAACACGTTATGGTGCTAATAAGCAAGGTCTTGGTTCGAGGTTGGACACACACCCTTTTTGCTTTTTTTTTATTTTTGCTTTTTATAAAAAATTGAATATTGAAATTGAAAGAAGGCAACTTTTTAGATACTTTTTATAAAAACAATATAAGCTAAAAACCAAAATTTATCTTAAAACAACATATGAAAAAGCTGTTCACAGAATCTAAGGGATTGAGCTTAAAAAGCTGTTGACGGTACTTAAAAGGCTTGTGCACAAGCTTAAATATTAAAAGCTCATTATGAAAACAAAAGTTGTTCGAGAAGCTAAATGATGTGTACTAATCTAAAACTAATAAGGCTACTTAATACTATAACTAAAAACTAACTGAATTGATTAATCAATTTGGCAAACTCGGGTTTAAGCATAAAAATCTCAAAGGAACATTAAGCTTAATTGCTCAATAAGCCAAATCAGGAGCTGAGCTTAATAGAACTTAACAATCAACTAAAGAACTATGAAAGTTCCCAATTATAAAATCAACTAACTATACAGCTAGAAATTAAAAATTACAAGCTAGATTTAAAAACTGCTGTTTTTGGATTTTTTAGGTTTTTATGATAACTTTAAAGCTAAATGCAAACTATAATTAAGCTAGAAAATGGTAAACTAGTTCTAATCTATATTAAGCTACTAGAAAACTTTAATCTTACTGAATTAATAAACCTAAATCCTACTTAAGCTATTCTAAATGATAATAAAAAGACAGTAGTCCTATCTGTTGTTGGTTATGCTGATGCAAGTGGCAAGGCACAAAACTCTATGATGCAGGTTACCAAAAGGGTAAACCTGCACTTATACACTCTACTTGAGTATGGTAAAACTCAAAACAAACAATAACCAAGCTTATTAAGCTTGGTTCAAAACTTTAGCAAGCAAATTTCAAGAGACAAAATGCCCTGGTGCTGACATAAGAAATTAAGCTACAAAATCATTAAAAGCTCAAACTAACTTAGGGATTTTATTCAAAACCTATTTATTGATGAAATCTCAGCTGACCAAAGTGAACTTCCAAAATTTCTTTGACTTTTAATAGTCAATTAAGACTATGCCAAACACTCCTTATAGTATTTGACAGAATTGATCAAGGCTTATGAAATGAAATCTAATGATCTAGTTCTCTTTACCAGATAACCAACAGCTTTTAACAGGCTTAACAAACATTTTTCATTACTCACATAAGCTATATTTAATAATATAAGCTAAACTACTTATTTTGGCGTTTTTATGACAAGTAAATGTAACTACTATGATCAATTACATACTAACTAAAAACAAAATAAAGATCAAAATAATTTAAACTAAACTCAAATTAAGGCAACTAAGAATCAAATAAGCACAAAGGAATAAGCAATGAAGAAGATAAGCAAGAATTTATGCTAGAATCAAAAACATAAGAGTAAAAGCGAGACTTACTTGAGCATTAGCTTAACAAAGGCATAAATGGCTCATAGAGCTTATCTACTAGCTCTGGCTTATTTACAATAAGCCAGTAATAGTCCATGGGAGTCCTTCTATATTTGACTCCCCTTCCATAAGCTTATAATCCAAATAAGACAAGGTAGTAGTTATTTCGATATTTTTTTTTGATTTTTTTAAAAAAAAAAGAAAAAAATGTTGAGGTATGATTAGACTGGCTTAAGCTCCAAATCATGAGCTTATAGACTCATGAGAGTTATAAACTGAGCTATGAGGGCTTGTGACATAGTAGCTTATAGGTTAAAAACGGAAAATGAGAGCTTATGACAAAATAGAACTGAATTTCATTAATTAAACTTGATTACATTACTTAACAAAGAAATTACATAAGCAAAAAGTAAAGTTTTAAGCTAAAAACTAAAAAGCTACTAAAAAAACTATGGGGGGGGGAGTCGTGGTGTGATAGTGAGGGCTATTTATAGCCTTGTAGAGAACCTTCTAGGACCTTGCTTGCTACCCACGCTCCTTTCAATCAAAGCCGTACAATCTTCAATCATTGGATAATCATGCAAAGCCGTTGGATCATCCGTGATTGAGACACTTGTGTTTCTTTTGAGTGTATATCCAGCATCAAAACCCATCATCTCTTGTGCTTTTCCTCAATTTCACGTGTGCTTCCTTGATGAGATTGGTTAATGAAAAGCTTGAGTGACTAATTTAACCCTGCCATCTTGTACTACTACAATTGAATTGTCTTCCGTACCCTTCAATTTTTATTTGCCCTATCGTTTGACCATGGGTAACTTTTGGAGAAGACGGGTGAATAGTATCACACCCTTGGCGCCCTTTTTATAACTGAAACGGGGTAAAAACATTTTTAAACTTTGGGTAATTACAATTTCAGTCCGTCTCGTTGATTATTTAAAGTTGTAGTGTAAAACAACTTTTAGAAATGGCAACTTAAGTCCCTGTGGTTTTATAAAAGGCAAATGGGCTTTAGGGTTTTGGGCTTTTGGATCCGGGTATGGAATAAAGGGAAATTAAGGCCCATTTAGAGTCCAAGGACCATTTGTGTAATCTTTTGAAACTTGGGGGACTTAAATGGTAACTTTGGAGTTTTTGTCCTTTTGTTTTTTGACTTTTGTTGACTGAGAATTGACCAAGGGTTGACTTTTCTTGTCTTTGGCTTTGAGTCCTTGGCTTCTTTTGTGCTTTTCCGTTCCTCGTGTCCGTGTTTGCCCGTTTTTGATGGTTTTCTTGTGATATTTGATATATCCGTTCCTGCATACACAAAACACAAAAACAAGCATATCTTTGCCATTTTTAGTCTGTTTTGGGTCATTTAGGGTCATTTTCGGTGTTAACGGATATGTGTATTTTACACTTATCAATGATCAAAAGAATTTTTTAAACCTTACATTTATAAAATGGGACAAACATTTTAAAAATATATACAAAACATTTTTGTATTTATAAGAAATGTTTGATTCAAAATAAATATTTTGAATTCAAATTTTCCACCTAAAACGGCTAGAAAAAGTCCAGTAAACACCTCCCCTGAATAGGACAAAAAGAGGAACGTCTAAAAATGGGCGGCCCTCTTAAATACATGGGCGGACCCCTTAATTATAAGGGGGCTGGCACCCTATTTAAGGGGACCAGTCATAGACCCCGCTCCTCCAGCTTGTCCTATAAATACTGGACTATTCCCCAACATTTTTCTCACTTCTTTGCACAAAGTTTTCTCAGATCTAAAACCTCTTTTCAAACCCTTTCCTTTGATCACTTAACTTATTATAAGTTTGTTTAAAATGTGATTCAATCATCCATCCATTAAAGTGCAAGAGAAGAACTTTTGTTATCTTTAAGATACGAAGTTATGTAGGCTACTTAGGGCATTCGTGACATGTCATACATTCATAATGTATAGATCGAGTCCATGTATTCCAAACTTGTGTAATTGCTTGATCATGGTGTGTATTGTAGTTAGATCGTGGTGATCTTACCAAGTAGTGTTAGATATTTGTGATATAAGTAGTGTGGTGAAGTGAAGTTGGGAAGATGTTATGAAGTTGGGAAGAAGTCGTGAAGTTGTGAAGTCTTGAACAAGTCGTGAAGTCGTGTTGTGATAGATTGGTTTTAGCTAAGATTAGAACTCGACATTTAGGTTTGTGTCATAAATTGGTGTAAGCAACGTTGTGTACGGTTTTCTCTGCCTTAAGGGAGCTTGTTAACTAGTGAAGTAACTCTCGAGTTGGGTACTCGGGGAGTGGAGTAGGGTGAAGAGGTGCTTCGTGACCTAACCACTATAAATCATCGTGTCCGATTTGCATTTCCTTTCACTTATCTCTTTACATTTATACTCGTATTTATCGCTTTATATTTATACTTGCAATTGTATGATGTGTTGATTATATAGTTTTAATTATGTCTTAAATAAATGTGAATATTGTGTGTTGGTATGTATTGTTATAAATCGATGTATTAATATGTGTATATAACTCAAAGCAAACAAAAACCTCCTTAGCCAAGACATCGTTGGTTCACTTGTCCCATGAATGACTTTCTTCTCTAGCATCCCACTGTCATCGGGTAAGTGCTAAGGTTTTTGAGACCCCATCCGAAGAATACTAGAAATGCATGAACTTCTGATGAAAAAGCCTTGTAGACTTTTGCAAACCTTAGTTCAAAAGAATACCTTGGTTTTAGAGAATGAAACTTTTACTATTTATTTTCTAACTTGCAACATTATTATTACTATTTACATTATTAGGCTAGGAACTGGTATCACTTTTCTTTCGACGACACATCGACCACGCCTCCGACAAGAGCTCGTGTACTTATTATGATACCAACCCTGAATATACATCATCCACCCTTTCTTTCGATGTCACATCGGGAGCGAACCGACAAATGCCCATGTACTTTATTGCGATGGAGTTTGTATATTAATTATTAACACTAAGGATTTATAACTTGCATCCTTTTTATTATATTTTTATAGATTTTTTTTATTTTTTATTATTTTTATTTATTTTTTTTATTTTTTTTATATTGATTAACACATTATTTTTGCAAATAGAAAAAATTTGTTTTAGAAAACCGAAGTATAAACTTAAACTAAAATTCTTATTTACCTACGATGTTTGACTTCATCATCGATAAAGATTTTTCTCTGAATATGTTGATTAGACTTTTAAGAGTAAAACTCTAATTTGTA
>BQNB010148838.1:0-16248 GCA_026074375.1 Tanacetum coccineum | reverse complement strand
TCAGTACTAACTTGAATTAACAGACTTAACTTTAATACTAACAGTATTAAGTCTGTTTACAATATTTTCCTAACAAAATGTTTTTATTTTATAGAAAAACTATCTTTGTTTAATATATGTTTAAGTCTTATTTTACACATTTTTTTATTCTAAAGATATATTTATATAAAACTTATCAAAGTAAATATATATGATGTGTGAGGTAAATGAGATGATAGTTGAGTTAGAAAACTATTGGTTTAAAACTAGTAAACTTTATATTCTACTTTCGATGATTTATGTTTTGTTATCGACAAAAGAGGAATAGATCGTAAAATATAAATAAACGTTTTTACAGTTTATTTTTATTAATAATCTCTCCTTTTTTGTTGATGACAAAACATAAATTTATCGGAAGTAAATTATAAAAAATTTAAGTTTTAAATTGGAGTTTTTACTTCCTTCTCCCTCTTTTTGTTGAAACAAGAAGAGCGTCGAAGAAAAACTAACCGACGAAGAAACATGCGATGTAATGCTAAAAAATTGTGAGTGGGTGTGATGAGAATGGAACTAAGGTCGATTCGCAAAGAATCAAATGCAAGGAATTAAGATGAAAAAAATCCAATGAAGACTTGATTCAAAGAGAATCAAATTCCATGCTCCCCCTTGATGAATGCTCCCCCAAATTTTCAAGGATTTTAAATGAATTGAGAAATATACAAAAAAATGTTAGTATTACAATGAGTATGCTACCCTGGATGGGAGAAACCTGTAGAGAAATGCTATTGAGAATCACTTCAAGTTGAATATAAAGAAAATAAATAAATAAATCATGAGATGCTGGTTCCAGCCGGTTCTGTCCATGAAGGGAACCGGCTTCCTAAGTGAATGGAACCGGCTGACCTGCAAAAAATTCAGCTTCGCCTATTTTGGCGGGAAGCAATATTATTCAAATAACATACTACAAACAAAAGACAATCTCTTTAAACATTCATGATTCATAACATGGAGCTCAAAAACATAAATCAAATATTAAGAACATTTTTAGTCATGAAGTAAAATACATTGAGGGTTAATACACAAAAAAGTTACTAAAGTTTAGCCAAATGTTCACCTAAGTTATTAAAGTTTTTTTGGTTACAAATAGGTTACTCAAGTTTTGTTTACCAGTTACCAACGTTACTCCGTATGTTTTAACCCTTTGATACCAGTTACGGAATGACGTGGCCATGACGTGGAACCTTTTTAACCCTTTGATACTTGTTAAGCTTAAGCTAGCCACTAATTCACCTTGTCCAAATATTAGAAAACCCTACTGCTTCTACAACCCGAAAACGACCCCTAAACTAAATTTTAAATCCTCAGATTCAAAGCATCCTTTCTTTCTTTCTTATAAAATCCAACATAATTAAAATTATTACTTCAATGTAACGCTATCACCACCATCTCTTTGTATAACACTTCAAACCCCAAATCTCATTTTTTATAATTTTAATTAGTAATGAAGCAGTTACAATGGTTATAGCAAACTCATGGGCAGAACAACAGATTTCGAAACCAATATCCGTTAGATTTAACCGCAGATGGAACCACTTCTGTTAAGTCTCCGTCAAGTATCTTCTGGTTAATTCTTTATTGTATACTCCTAGTAGTACTAAAATGACGTCGTTTGGTGGAAATGATATTGCCAAAACGATGTCGTTCACAACTTCGTAACGGAGTTTATCGCCGCCTGTTAGGGGTGAATGTGAGTGGTGGTGTGGTGAGTAGAGTTGAGGTGGGACGACATGGATTCGGATCAGGTCGTGGTCGCATCCGGATCCGAATGCGGTTATGAAGGCGCATAAGATAATTGAGGCGGTTCAAAAAGAGCAGAAGGTGATGTATGGAGTTAAGAATCTGAGGAGTTCGACTATGTTGATGCATACGGCGATACGGTGATGAATTTGAATTATGAGGTTGTGTGGATTTGTTAGAGAAAATGGATAAGTCAAAGGTGAAAGTTAAACATGTGGGTTTTGAATGGGATGAGGCCCACATAAGTCCAACTTGGCATTAGAAACTAGCTATCAGCTGGTAGCCCTTCATGGGAGTAACGCGATTGTTGGTTTTTAATATGTCAGTAAGCTATACAATAAACATGTATACATGAGTAACCTATTTGTAACCAAAAAAACTTTAGTAACTTAGGTGAACATTTAGCCAAACTTTAGTAACATTTTTATGTATCAACTCATACATTGACTTAGATCAATAAAACAAAAGTCATGACTAATGTTCTAACTAGACTATTCTTCCAAAGCCTAAGGTCTTATGAGCTTGCAATCACCATCTTAGGGTTTTTGGTTGAAAATATGGTTGAGGCGTTCAAGGATGTGGTTTAACATAAATCTCATCTTGTTTTGGAGATTATTGATAATTGATTTGGTTCGTTAACAATGAGGACATGTGTGTTCTCGGGGTTAAGAAAGAGGGGAACTTTCCATCCATAGTGATTGATCAAGAGGGACAAAGGTGCTTGATGGTAGAAGTGATGTTCTAAAAGGTGGTATTGTGGTTGTAGAGGTGGTGTTGAAATGGAATGGTGGTGGCATTTGAGGAGAAGTGGTGGTGAATGGAGAAAGGAGACTATTTTGCACATTTTGTGCGTTTTGCATTGCGGCTTCAATGTGACGGTCAAAGTTTTACTTGATTTCTACTTAAAAATGGTTCGGGTTGAGCACACATTCTACTTCTAGAGAGATTGTTTGGAGGGAAAGATGGCTCAAAGTCCATAGGTGTTGGTATAGGGAGTGCTTGGGAGAGACTTTGAGAGAGTGATGATGGTGGTGGATTGGACTTCCTTGGTGGAAGATCATCCAAAGTGGTTAAGTAAGGATGTGGTTCAAGTGGTGAGCTAGGAGGAGTAGAGAAGACAAGAGCTCTAAGAGCTAGGGGTGATACATTAGTCCCTTGTGATGGGATTGTTTGGCTAATTATTGGTAGAGGGATTGTGAGAGCAAGAGTGGTATCTAGGGTGGTGTTTATGGGTATGTTTTGGATTGGTGAGGATTCATTTGATGAGAGATCAATGAAATCGGTTCTTGGTACTTTTCTTGGTGGATTTTGGGTGGAAGAGTTAGCACTTGATGCCATGTAGATGATGATCAAGAAAAGGTTTTTAGGGCTGATTAATTTTAGTTTTGGATGGTGATGGCAAGCTATAACTAAGGTCAAAATTTATATACAAAAGGCATGCAAAACATTAAATGACTAAACCACTAACTTTTCTCTAAATTCAATGATTAGGACTCCTTTTTTAAGTCAAACAAGAAAGATACAGGTATTGGGTTGACTTAAGACAAGTCCAACTAACATATTTATGAACTTAGATTAAAAAGCTAGAACCTAAAAACGAGCAAATGCTCTCTGTAGAGCATAGAGTTGGTTTGTGTGATCCAAAGGCAACATGGTGTGAGGATGAGATATGTATTTAGCTTTTTTCAAGTTTGGGATTCATAAAAGTGAGGTGATTGTAGAGACGAGTTAGCAACATGCCATAAGGCATAGGACAATCTTAAAGGTTTTTGATGTTTGAGATTTTTTTAGTCAGAAAATAAGTGAAGTTATAAGGTCTTTGAGTTAAGATGCAGAAGATCATATGACAAGATGACGCCAAGATATAGGGAGAATTACTTCTTAGACCTATGGCATTATTTCGGATAATTTCATCCCAGTATCTTAAGTCTCTTTGAAGTTCATCTTTGTGAATTTTGAATGGATGATGGTTTTTCCATTAATGGTAATGTGATGAATAATTTCACTTAGTGTAGGGATATTAGTTTGGTAGGGATAGACTCCTCGGGATTCTTGCTTAGGGATTCGAGAGAGAATTCATCCGCATACACATAATCTCCTAGTAAGGGAGTTTGAAGGATGTGGGCAAGGTGCTCGAGAGGGATATTAAATTGTCTATTCAAGGCCCAAAAACAGAAGTAAATAAGATTTCGGCTAAGGAGAAAAATTCAAGCAAGAACCTAGGATGAATGTCCTCGTCAACATCATATAGACATTGGAGATGGACATCAGAGAACATAGTTTTAAAATTACTATGTTGAATGAAACCTTGAGGGATTGTTCGTCCTTCATGAATGGTTTTAGTTTCCAAGTCACGAATGATGGGTTTTAGATACTTAGGAATGTTTTTTTCTCTTGAGATTTAAGGGATGTAGGTTTTAGTGTGTTCTAATTCTTCATGAGACATGGTTGCACCTAACAAATGAAAATGAGAAACTTAGGATGACTTTTGAAAGATGAATTGCATGTGTTACTTAATTCGATTCCCCTCATCTTATTACATCAGAAAATAAAAAATGTTTTAAAACATTTGTGTTTTTTTGAGGACTTTTTTTTGAAAATGAATTGGGGATTTGAAAATTTTTGACAAACAAGTTTAACTTAAATCTATGTCGAGGAAGGACATAATTATGCATTGTTTTTCTTTATAAGATCATAAATCCCTAAAGTTTTGATTTTGTGTTCAATGAGAGGCCTAAAAGAGAAAACAAAATAGAAATTGATTTGAAAGACTTACAATTGACAGTCCTTAGCAAAAAGTTCTTTGACTCATTTGAGCAAAATCTAAATATCAGAAAATATAAACGTTTTTAGATAGATCAAATCATTATTGTGAATTTTTTTTTGAAAAAAAGTTCTTTGACTCATTTGAGCAAAATCCAAATATTTGCAAGTTAATTTCAATTGTATGTGTGATTTTTTTACGAAGTTTAAAATGCAATTCTTAACAAATGTTATTGGAGATGTATAATTAGGCGATAGAGATTAGAAGATTGAGAGAGCCCTAAAATTAAAAGGAGAGAGTCTAGGTTTACATCAACTAGATGGTGTAGAACAAATACTTACAATGTGATGGATTGATTGATTCAAACGTTGATCTTCTTGAGAGAATGGTTATGGTGAAAGTAGTTCATCCTAAATGATTTTTAGAGGAAGGGTTTTGGAATGATTAAGAGAAAGATGATGAACAGTCGATTTTGTTCAACCAGTTGGCTGACTCTGCAGGTCGGTTCTTAGAAGGGAACTTTATTAGCCAATAGACCCGACAATAAAAGAAAGATATTTTATAAGGATTTCTCTTTATTTGTTTACCTTTATATTAATATGATTTTTATCAGGATGATTAATATTATTTAAAAGTTTGAAAGACTAAAAGATGAAAAAAATACTTGATATAATGCAAAGATAAATTTTAAGAGCCAAAGTAATGAGTAAAATATTTTTTTTTAGGACAATTTTAGTGTCGGATTGGAAGCAAGGAAATGAGGATGACCGAGACGAAGATTTAAAGTTTTGGTGAGAACAAATGATGATGATTGGTGACTCGGATTAAAGGAAAGGATGAGATTAAGACTTAAAGCCCAAGAAGATGTGTTTAACCAATATGACGAGAAACAAACATATTTGTGACGAGGAGAGTAAGGTGTGCCATAAAAGAGCATAAAAGCAAATACACATCAATAACGCAACTAGCACATTTTGTCAATTAATCATGTAGCAAGTATTTGGCTAGAATTAGGATGAGAACGTGTACCTTTTCGTTACTTGAGTCTGAGAGAGACAATTATAATCCGTTATTAGTTGCAAATTTTTTTTTGAAATGTATATTAAAAAAAATACGTAGAAGATTTGTAAAATTAATCTTTTATAGTTTTGACTCATTTATTTTATTTCAAGCCCAAAGCTTATAATAATTTTTTTTTAAATTAACCAAGCCCACGGTTCCATTGGCTGAGCATGGCCGGTTCCATTCTTCCATGGAACCAATGGAACCGGCTTAATGGTCCAGGTCCAAATTTTGGCCCAGTCCAGCAGTTTTAAACAGTAACTAAACATTTTAATATTCATCAGAAGTTGGTTATAAAATATAAAGAAAAGATATTGAAATATACCTTTTCGAGATTCCAGAGATATCATCAAGGTATCCAAGACCATTCTTGATAATCCTTTATTCTTCCTAAAAACTAGATAATACAAATAGGTCTAAAAGATATTTTAGTTTTCGAGATTTATTTGATCGGTTTTTAAAGATTTTAAAATACAGTTTACTTTAAAACTCTTTGATAACCTGCTCTTGATACCAATTGTGGAAAACTAGAAAGGGGGTTGAATAGTTTTACCAATTAAAACTTAAATTTAATTGTTTAGTTTGTTATAGATCTATTTGTTTATATAGTTTTAGCAACGATTAATAAATATAAACCATAAAGGATATGAGACACGGATATTTATAGTGGTTCGGCTACAAGGTCACATTCCTTGCCCTACTTCACTCCCTGAGTCACCTACTCGAGAGTTTGAATACACTAGTCACTAAAACTCCTTCAACCGGTGGAGAAGCTTCACAACGTCGCTTATCCTTTATCCGGTACTAAGCTAAACACCACATTCTTTACAAGGATGAACCAATCCAACATTCGCTTACCCTTTATCCGGTACTAAGCTACTGCGACGACGTTAAAAAAGATCGCGACGTCGTCGCCTTTAAGCGTTGACGGCATCAGAAGGAATTGCAATGCCGTCTCCAATTGAGCCCAAGTCACGTGTATTTCCTTTTAATGCTTCCCAAATGCTAAAATATAAAAAAGAAACGATTAAGAACGATAAATGAGGATATTTGCATGATTTTGGGAGTTAAATGACCCCAAAAAAGTGTATAAAATTACACCTCATCAAATTTTATGAATTTAAGAAATTAATTAGTATTTTAAACATTATGTGCAAGACAAAGTGTCCAGATCTGTACACTAAACATGATACAAATTTTTGAGCACCTTATGATTAGTTGGGGAAGTTGAGCCTTTTAAACTTTTTGTAGCTAAGACCTAGACTTAAACTCATCAACTTGAATCAACTCTAGAGGTAAAGTATTGAAGGAGTTATGACTAAAACAAGTTGGGTAAAACTTTCTGGAAATTCCCACCTTGACCTCGAGGTGTTGTTTAGTACCTTTGGACCCTTTAAACTTTGAGCCATGCTGTAAGGCTTACATTTTTGGAAAGATAACTCAAAACCTTCAACCTAGTATTTTGAAAGGACTAGTTTCATTAAGAAGCGAAGGAGTTAAGACCTTGGGAAGTTGGATTAAAATTATGGACAAAATGTTTTGTTTTCTATTTTGGTATAAGGATTTACTACTAGATATTTTCTAAGTGTTTTAGCATGTGAAAACTTTATAAAACTTCACTACAAGTATATAAATTTGATAAAACTTTATAAAACTCATATGCATGTAGTTCATATCGTATTGTACCTAAATTGCCTTACTTATTTAGGCTGCGATTAGGATTGTGCTTCGTTGAACGTGCTTATTATTCCGTTGTAACAATTTGGTTTAGGTGAGTTTTTGTAGCCCCTTTTTACTTATGTTTCTTGGGGGAAAATGATACTCAAGTGATATATTAAATGTTTTTATGTTGTGTACACTGTTTTCATTTTTGGACAATATGTGCCTTTTGTGTGGTTATTTATGCACAATTGTTTCTTGATGTTCGGTTATTGCCATCTATGTGCTTATTATGCACAACTATTTCTTGATGTTCGATTATTGCCATTTATGTGGTTATTATGCACAACTGTTTCTTGATGTTGGGTTGTTGCCACCTGTGTGGTTATTATGCACAACTGTTTCTTGATGTTCGGTTGTTGTGATCGTTGTGGTTTAGTATTGTATATGCACATCTTACTCACTATTGCCCTACTTATATTATATGCACAACAAATGAATTTTATTACTCAAACCTACGAGCTCACCAACTTTATGTTGACGTTTTCGAGCATTCATTTTTAGGTAATAATAATAGCAGTGCTTAAAGAGGATGGAGCTTTCTTGCATTGCTTAAAGAGACTTAGGATGTAACCCTCCAAGGTTACTTTTCCCTTGCGTTATTGCATTAGTACCTTTATGGTTGACTTTGAACTATTTGGTTTATTTGTACTTGTCCTAGGTTGTGAGATTATTAAGACTATGTGACTATGTTTGACGTGGTATTGACCATCTATGATACAAGTCTCCACTTGTGTTAGGAGTCATCAAGACATAGTGTGTTGAACTTTCATTTAATGAATTCTCTATTATCTTACATCAATGTGTTTTAGGAATTTGGGAAGCACTTGGATAAAATACATGTGGCTTGAGCTCATTTGGAGAAGAAACAAGGAAAAATTACACTTTTTAACTTCGTGACCACCTTTTTAACGCCTTCACCTAAAGTTGTGACAACCATGACTTGAGCAGGTTAGTTAAACTATTAGTGTTGACTTATGTATCTGTTGCAATGAGTGGGTTATGTGTTATATGTGTTTATATGTTTTTATGTATGTTGTGTGGGATATGTGAGATTTGATAATCAATCCATTGAGCGTGATCGTCTCATTGGGATAGGATTTGTGTTGGATTTTGTGGAGTTCATTTCGTTTACTTTTAGTGACAAGGAAATGATTTTGGTGATTGAAGCGGTTTCGCGTTAATTGTGTAAGTAATTATACGTATATGTATTTTTGTGTTAGTAATATTAGGATAAGATTAGGTTCTAGTAGTTAGAATATGAAAGAAATGAAATTTCTATTTTTGGAAAGTTAGGGTTAATAAAAATAAAAGGTTATTTATTTTTAAAAAGTCTAGTAAATTGCGTTTAAGCAAAAAGGTATGCTCAAGCAAGCTAAGGTTTTTATAAAAATTTAAGGTAATGTTAATAATTAAGTAATTAATAGATAAATAAAAAAAATAAAAAAATATAGAAATAAGGCCAATCGGCCGGTTTTTATGATAAAAGAAAAAAAAAGGAAAACAAATCTTTACTCTAATTAAAATTGGTAAAAGATATCTATCCTAATCCTTTTGTAAACCTTATAAATACCAAAAACCCTTCTCCTCCTTGTTTTTAATTGTCCCAGCCGAATTTTATCAAAGGAGGAAGAAGATTTTTTTTTCAAGTTTGGTGATTTTTATGTTTAATATTCGAAGATTTAAGGTATAAATTATAATTCTTTGAGTTAATTATCATTAAAAACATGTAATACTTATTATGATGGATAATTAGGGTTTCATAACATCTGTAATTAATGATATAATAAACATGTTATAATGATTAGGGTTTAATTAGGATCATATGGGTGTATTCGTTAGGGTTTAGATCGCGTTAGAATTTGATTTAGATTGGGGCAGAATTTAAGGCTGTGTTGTTTGGCTGATATCTCAATGATGGTTATAGCTTTTGTCAAGTTTCCGGTGCTTATGATGTAGCTTAGAGAGTCTAGTTTCCAGAACATCCAGCGTCGAAGGTTTTAAGGTCGGGAAGTCATTCAAACGTTGGTTGCAAGAAAAGTTGTCAAAGCAGTAAATACGGGTCATATTTAGGTCAGATTACAAGGTATAAAACCCCTACTAAAAATTTGAATTTAGCGTAGCCCTTCTACAGGAGTTTAGTTCTATGTGTCTATTATAAATCCCCCAAAGGAGAGCTTCTGATTTGGAGTCTAAGTATGGTTTTTAGGTCTAAACTTTTTAGTGTGCAAACAGATTCGAATTGGGACTGTTTTGAAGTTTGATTTTCTTAGGAGTACTTGTGCATGTAAATGGCTCTTAGGAATCATGAGGTAGTTAATATACTCATAAATAAACATAGGTGATTTTTGGTATGAATTATGGAGGTCAGTAAGTAGAGGTTTTGAGTACGTTAAGTCACGTTAAAATTCTGCAGTTTTGAACAAATTGTGACTAACTAGTGAAACTTGTTAACGAAGTGGTTAAAGTTGGGTATGGTGTCGGGGTGACCCATGGGGTTAATAGAACACCTTAGACATCCATCATATGATTGTTACATGTGCATTAAGCTTTTGGCTTAGTAGCGTGTAACACGAGTTATTTTGTTGTTTAGATTTGTGCTAGTTGTTTGTGAAGCTTTTTGTTGGAATCTTTTGGAAAGCTAAGCAAAGGTGAGTTTCATAGCCCCTTTTTCTTATGTTATTTTGGGGTGAGAATGATGCTTGTTGTCGTGTAAAAATGTTTTTAAGCTTGCTGTAATTATGTGTACTGGATCGTGGGCACGTTCAGTCCCGTTGTGTTATGATATGATATGTTTGGTATTGTGAATCCAAATATGCAAAATCAGTTATGACAGGGGTAAGACTGCGTGAGCTAATATGAGGCCATGCAGCGCACATATGAATTTGGTATGCTTGTGGATCGTGGGCACGTTCTATCCCGTTGTGGTTATTTTGTGGCATGAATTGTTTTGGTAATTGTAGCAGCTTATTAAAAGTTTATTTTGGGATATTGTTGTATGTCAGAAACCTATGATTCTCGCTCAACTTTATGTTGACGTTTTAAGCATCATTTCCAGGTGAGCTTAATGGTGCTAAGATAGAGTGAAGTGGCTAGAAGAGACCGTAGGATGCTTGGAGTTTCTTTATACTTTCTGTTTGAATAAATACATTTGCATGAACTATTTTTATTTTGTTTTGCATGTCATTTATTGACGAGACCTCTTTCTCATTAATAAAGACACCTTTAAGTTTTGAGTATTGTTATGACACTTTGTATCTTTGCTTTACTTTAGTTTTCATTTTAGTATTCTCTATATTGATACCATGTGTTGTAATGATATCCATTCTTATTTACGCCTCGCGTTTCCTCCTTGGCGGGGTGTGACAATATAGTTGGTGAGGGTTGAACATCACTGATTAGATCAATGATATTATTTTGGGGTTCAACTAGATTAAAGTGATCAGCTGATTCTGTTTGATCAGGTTCATTGAGAGCTGGGTGATTATCAGTCTTAGTGAACTTAAGAGGATCTTCAGAGGTGACAGAGACCAGAAGAAAGGGTGATTCAGAGGGTTTGGTGTTTTCATATGTAGGAATGTAGGGAAATACTCAGTATTGCCAGGGCATTGAGTAACTTCACTCTTTGGTTTAAATAATTCATCATCTGGAAAGGATTTGTTTTCATTAAAGTTGATTGCATCACCTTCTGTGCTGGATTAAGAAATGACTTCATCATCTTCACTGAATGTAACATGTACTGTTTCTTCCATTTCTTGTCTTTTGATGTTGAACACCTGAAAGTTTTATCTACTAAAGAGTAGCCAAGAAAGAATCCATCATTAGCTTTTTCATTAAACTTTCCCAAATGGTCCTTGTGATTGTGAATATGAACATGACACCCAAACACATGAAAAAAGCTGATATCAGGAGATCTTCCTTTGAACACATCATATGATGTCTTACCATGCCTTTTCATAATGATGGATCTATTTTGTATGTAGCAGGCAGTGTTGACAGCCTCTCCCCAAGATTGTTTAGGGAGTTTTGAACTATTTAACATAGTTCTAGCTGCTTCAATTAGTGTTCTATTTCTTCTTTCAGCAACACCATTTTGTTTAGGGGTACAGGGAGAAGAGAAGTTCTAAGATATACCCTTTTCATTACAAAATTATTCCAATTTGTGGTTTCTAAACTCTATTCCATTATCACTTCTCAGCTCCTTTACCCTTACTTCATTGAGGTTTTTCATCTTTCTGATAAAAGACATGATACAGTCAACTGCATCACTCTTTTTCTTAAGGCAAAATACCTAGGTGTACCATGAGTACTCATCTACAATGACAGGAGTATATTTTTTGTGGTTGATGGTTTGGGGTTTAATAGGTCCAAACAAATCCATGTGGAGGAGATGTAAAGACTTGTTGATGGAAAATGATCTTTTTGTTTTGAATGATGCTTTATGATGCTTCCCTTTCTCACAGGCTAAACAAGGTTTGTCTTTAGAAAATGTAAGAAAAGGAAGCCAGAGACAAGGTTGTGTTTTGTAAGGTTTTTTATGTTCTTGAAGTTGAGGTGAGAGAGTCTCTTATGCCAGAGCCAATTAATGCTTGGGGAGGCCTTGGCAAAGAAACATGCAGTGCTTTCTTTATTGAAAGATGACATATCAATGACATAGACATCTCTTCTTCTGGGAGAAATGAGGATAACTTCATCATTTTGGTTGTAAATGGTTCCTTGAGTTTTGGTAAACAGAACTTTGTAGTTGGCATCACACAGCTAACTGATGCTGATCAAGTTATTTTTTAAACCATTACATTCAGCAACCCTGGTAAAGGTGATTCCATTACAATTTACTGAGCCATACCCTTCTATGTCTCTTGAAGAATCATCTACAAAAACCACTTTAGGACCTGACTCCTTTGAATATTTGTGCAAATATTGTTTAATCCCTTTCATGTGTCTACAACAGCCACTATTTAGATACCATACATTCCTCTTGATGTAATCTTGCACAAATATTTTCACATGGATTAGTTCCTTTTATGACCCAACTTTTAGTGGGTTCTGATTGCTTGTTGTCAATCTTTGGTCTCTTGAAGTTGGGTTGTTTCTTAGGACAGTCAGATGGTTCATGTGCACTACTACCACATACTTCACACCTAGGGTAGAACTCACAGTGGTCAGAGTGATGGTTATTAAATCCATAGTATTTACACTCTTTGAAAGGCTTTAGAATCATGGAAGCCTTTATTGGTGAGGGTTTTAGAGGATCGTTAGCTTACTTAACATTTTCTTAACAGCAGCATGTTCTAGGTGTTATTTGGTCAGGTGGTTAATGGATCCACAAGTAAAGCACTTGGGTTTGAGTAGTAATCATCAGAGAGATGATTCTTAAACATATAGTGCTTACATGGTCCAAACTAGGTCTTTTGCTTGGTATATTTAGAACTACTTAGCTGGGAGCTTGATGAAGGGGTGCCTGAAGGGATCTTAATTTGCCTTTGAGACCCTTTACCTCTTCCATTAGAGTTAGAAGAAGTTGCTCAGTGGATGAGTCAGCCTTTTGTTAGAGCAAGGTTTAGGAACAGTGGGAGATTTCTCTATCTTTTTCTTCATGACATATGCGGGTGACACTTTAACAGATGGTCTAGTCTTCCTGGGGATAAGAGTGTCAAGAGTAAGGTCAGCCATGTTAAGGGTCAAGTTAGACAAAGAAATAATACTCTCTGAAGTGCCAGATAGTGCTGCTCCTATTAGCTTGGGAAGAGGTGGAAGAGGTTCCTAAGAGTCACATTTAGACTCTGAGTCAGAGGTGATCTCAGGTGCAAGCATAGATGGGGATTCATCAGCTTTAGTAAAAACAACCTCTTTGGAGGAGATTTTCTCTTTCCTTCTACCTTTCCCACCCAGAGCTTTGATAATATTTCCAGGTACTTGCTCAGAGAGCATTTAGTCTAGGGTGACTTTACTACATGTCTATTTGTCAATTAATTTTTTTAGGTTAATGATCTCACCCTTTAGATATTCATTTTCTAGTTTTACTTTAATTACTTCATTTTGAAGTGATCAATTAACGGACATAGTGTTTTTAAGGTTAGATAGTTCAAACTTATGTAAGGATATTTCTTGTTTAATTCGATTAAATATGTTAACCAAGTTTTTCCTTTGATCCTCCATATAGTGAAGGTCAACATGAGTATAATCTCAAACATGTTTCCTTTTATCATCGTCAGTCATAGACAAGAGTCTATGTACCTTTTTCATGGTAATGTCAACCCAGTGGCTTGATCTTGCATCAGCCTTTCTAACTAAAGGCTCATCCTCTGTAATTGCCATAAATGCCTAGATATTAGTGCTCCATCATCATCTAAGGAGACAGATTCATCATCCTAGTCAAATGACTCAGCTATCAAGCACTTTTCACTCTTTTCTTTTTCCTTCTTTCCCTTTTCACTCTTTCCCTTGGTCATATCATCAATCCCTTTGGTTAAGACAACCATTTCAGCTTTGAGTCCCATGTATTTTCCCTTATAATCTTTTTGATGATTACCAAGGTTCTAAGAAGATGTTTGGTTGAAGGATGGTGTGAATGGTATGCATTTGTTGAAGGAATTGTGTAACACCCCAAATAGGATCGCAACGGAATATGGGTCTGGGGGTGGTACTTTACAGATCAATAGCACAAGATATATAAGAAAGACCATTAAAAGCATTATTTAAAACTGATACATTGGTTTAGCAAATTGTTATTACAAAACCCCGAAGCTTCACTTGTTCATTTTTAATTATACAATGATTCTAGTTCATAACAAATATCCTAAAATGTAATGCAATCAAATCTTTAAGCATGTGACATCCAAAACATATGACTACCAATGTATCCCTAGCACCTTGTGCCTTATTGATCTCCTAAGAAACATTGCTTAAAACGTCAACAATAATGTTGGTGAATTCATAGGTTTGTAAAATGTATATTGTAGGACCACAAGATTTCCCAAGTGTATGATAATGCAACAGATGCAAACATCATATAAATGTAATTATGTTTCCCTAATCTCATGACACTAAAGCTCGACATAAATGAATTGCAATATAAATTGCCAACATTGCTTGTGATGATGTTCTAACCTGCAACATCCCAATATCCGACATGATATGTGTTCGTTTATCTAGCGATAGCTAATCACCCGAATAGGGATGTCAATCCCAAATGGATCTATTCATAACATTCGCGCTCACTACACTAGCAATTGACAGTTCACGATTGTGCGCTAAAAATGGTTATCGCTACTTAGGCAAACACATAATCATAATGTAAAAATGTCCACTTGTGTCTGATTGTAAAATCATAAATGTTTCTCACTCTAAAAATATGTAAAACAAGTAAAACATGGGGCTATGAACTCACCTTGAGTGAGTGAATAGATAATGTAAATCAAATGCGTGAAAATGCGTCACAAATACGCCCGAATGCAACCTAATTGATTATAAGTCGTATAAGTACTAAGCACTTTGATTAAATAATACCACATATAATTTTATATAGCTACATAACCATCTAATTGAATTTGTGAAATCATATTCATAAAGTAAAAACGTTTATAAATATCTCTTTAGTAAAAATGGCGTAACTTTATCGTTTTAAGTCCATTTCTTACGTTTCTTATGTCCATGCTTTCATATTAAGACGAGTTATCAAAATATTACATTTTCATATTTTAAGTCCTTTGGTGAACAGTACTTTTATAAAATTAATCGTCGTAAACTCGTAATTGTCGTATTTTATTCGTTTTAACTCTGTTTTTAGTGATTCTTTCAAGCACGTCTTCGCAATTAAAACTTTTCAAAATATATATATCTGATGTGAACAGCAACTTTTATAAAGTATTTATTATTGTAAACTTGCGTAATTCATAACTCCTTCGTTGTTGATCATAAAATTATGATTCTTAATGTTTTGGAATACTAAAATATGTACTATTTCATAAGTGAAACTTAATTTTTTTATAAAATTTCTTTTATAAACGTGTTTATTATTGCGTAACATGTAAATTACATATCTCCTTCGTTATAAATCTTTTTTTAAGTTTCTTACATTTTTAGAATCCTCATGAGATGTAGTATTTTATAAAAATATAAAATCAATAGGTTATATTTCGAATTAAAACAGAAACTTTTAAGGTTTTTGTTCAAATGTGTTTTAAACTTGTTTTTGTAACCTTTTAGTTTAATCACCTTGTTACACGTCCTCTAATGTGATCAAAACACAACCGTGTGTATACTTATAGTCCTCTAGTGTATAAGTCCAAAATATGTCCAAGAATCACAAGATCCATAAGTCTATATGCTTATTTGTTCATAATCCTTAATAAGTAACTTTTTATACCATTTACTTATATATACTTTATATAATTTAACCAACACTCATATAGTGTATATACTTGCTTTATAACATGATCAAAACATTAATATATCACATGACAAAGTTTACCAAAACCATAAACAAGAATAAAAACCATTTTTAATCTCATTATGTATCTTAGATGGTGATTAACTATATAACCATTATATACACATAAAATCATGAATCTAAAGAGATTAAGGTTTTTAGGTAACCTTAATATGATGTAGGATGATGAAAAATATGATCTAAACCCTTGTTTAGCTATTTAACCCAAGCTTCCAATACAAAAGAAACCCTAAATCCTAGTAAACCCTAATCTTGAACCTTCTTGCATTAACACTTGTAAACTCCAAACTAAACCTCCTAAACACTTTAGGATATCTTAGATATATTGTAGTAATACTTGTAAATGTTGTAGATAAATTTTGTATGGATTGTTTGTCTCTTTGTGGTTTGGCCGTGGGTTTTAGAGAGACAAATGGATTGATTTTATGAGTTTTCTCCTATGGAAATGAAATGTATGTGTTACTTCCACTAGTGC